>MU713660.1:2885-23509 GCA_026770625.1 Nicotiana glauca | reverse complement strand
GGCATGGATGTCTTTCCTCATACTGATCAGCTACCACGATTTCGAAGGATTGATAGACAATATGCTCACTTCCCTCCCTCGCTTTCAGGCATGGGATAGATGGGTCTCGATATATAGACTACTCACCTTCCCCGTGGACCACGATCTCCTGATCTTCATGCTCAAAGTTCACCATCTGGTGGAGGGTTGAGGGCACAGCTCCTGCGGCATGGATCCAAGGCCTTCCCAGAAGAAGATTGTAAGATGTATCCATGTCCAGCACTTGTAACTCATAGTTGATAGGCATAGCTAGCTTAGCTTTGATTTTCTTTTTGGTGTAATAAGGAGGTCAGCAAGCAGTAGCAACAGCAACAGCAACAACAGTGACAATTACAGCTCCTGGTAGTCCCAGCTACCAAACCATCCCGAACTACACTGACCTGATTCCTGTTTAGCCCAGGATATGTAGGCAACCTCTGAAGCATGGTGCGGTCAAAACTTTTCAAAATGCTTCACAAACGAAATATTTGAACGGGCAAAAATCGCTCGTATTTGCTCACTTATCTTTGCACGAAAACTCTTCGTGTTTCCGAGAAAAGAGGCGCAACTGTGAGCACGTGATTTTTGCCCTAACCAAATTATTCCCAAAATTTCAAACAAAACAATTTCTTTAGTATTTTATAATTTTTCGTGAATTTTGTGGCATTTTCTGTTAATTGTTGCATTTTATTGGTACATTTTAATTCATATGAAAGTACAAAAAAATATGCATTTGCATTTAGGGTATAATTTTATATTTTAGGATTAATTAGGTATTAATTTGTTTTAGAACAAAATATAAGAAAAATAACAAAAATGGTCTATTTTTGCTTTTTTTTTATTGTTAATTGTTAAAGTTGTCACAAAATTAATTTTTAATCAATTTCAGGAATTAATAATCTTAGCTTTGAATATATTAGGTCTTTGTTTTAATTTTTATATTTTTATAAAATCAGAAATAATACAAAAAATAAAAAATATGTAATAAAATACAAAATGAAATAAAGAACAAAAAGAGGCTGTCTTAATAAAATACACGAATTGGGCTGTTATTTTGGCCCAAAAAGGAAAATTCCCATTTAAATCAACCCAAGCCCAGATCGAACCAACCCACCCGGTCCAGCCCTGACCTCTCAAAACGACGCCGTTTGTTGTCAGTAAATCATGGCCATCAATTTCTTTTGATCCAACGGTCACAAAAGATTGTCACATTTTAATAAAATTGTCCAAACATATGCTATAACCCTAACGACAAAAAGCTATCCTCCTCGTACCAAACCCTTCCCTACCCCGTCTCCGCCGACCACCATGCTCCACCACATCTCCGCCCTATTGCCGCCGGCCGAAAATCGCCGTTGCCGGCGGCCAACGTCCAAATCACCTGAAAATCACACCACAGATTTCCCAAACCCTCCTCTTTCCAACCCTCCAATCCCCATGGTCCAAATCCTTACCAATCGTCTCGAATCTTGGATCGAAAATTTCGGCCAAAATATAAAGTTGTCCAAACGACCCCAAATTCACACCCTATGTTCTCCTTACTTCCCTTATCCATAATCCCCAACTAAAATGCTTCGAACATCTCCAGAGCTCTTTGAATTTTAAATCAAAATTTTTGTCAAAAACCCTAAATCAGCCAATCTTCATCAAATCAACACCACATGACTTCCTCGCCTCCTGCATGCTAAATCAAGCGTCCATGGCGATCAAATACCACCAGAAATATCCAGATTTCAAATTGAAAAAATTGGACCAATAACAGTGAGTTTTCTTTTTCTTTTTTCTCTTCTGTTTTCTTCTACTAAATAAACAAAAATTGGTTTTAATAATTGATAGTTTAGTTTAAATATTAATCTGTTTTTGGGTGTTAAATGTTTAGTTAGTTCTTAGTGTTAATTTTCATTGTTTGATCATTTGTTAATTCTGAGTTGAATCTTCGTTTTATTAATTAGTTGTTAGTTTAATTAGAGTTTTTTTTATTTGCTGTTTGTTCATTTAGATTTTAATTTATTTTATTAAAATTCGATTGACAGATTAGGGTTTGTTAATTGTTAATATTTCATTACATGCCTGTGTTAGTTATAAAAGAAAATAGAATTTAGTTTAATTTCTGTTTGTTTTGATTTTGTTAGTTTAATTTTGCTCTTATTTGTTTTGTTTTGATTTTGAAGTCCTGATTAGATTTATGTGGATTCATTAATTCAGATATTAGGATTGTTTGGTATAGCTGATAATTAACTAGGGTAAGATATTGGGTTTAGTTGGTATGGATATGGTAATTCCTGGGAGTTTTAAGGGTAGTTTAGGCATGGGAAAAGGGTAGTTTTATTAGAATTGGTAATTTTAGAAATCAAGCAAGGGTAGTTTAGGGATTTTAAGGCTAGAAAAATCAAGATAGAATCCTCTAGAACTTTCTAGAAGGGGTTTTAAATTTAAATTCACAAAAATAGGTGTAGTTACTTGTAGTACAAGTAAAGAAAATAAGGGGTGAAATAAGAAAATAAAGGGACTAATATGTAAAAATAAAAAAATCTGATTGAGGCCCCTAGTTTTGCCTATAAAAGGCATCACAAATGCCTTGATTAAAAAAAAAAAGCTACTGCAACTCTCAGAATTCCATTCCGACCCTCGGATCAAAATCTCACCTATCAACCGTATATCGCCAAAATGCTAACTTCGCCAATTCAAGCCTAATTCTACACTGAACCTCCAAAATTACTTCTGATTGTGCTCCTAAGCCTCAAATTATCCCCCGAAGCTTACCGAATCATCGAAAATCATATCCGAGCCCTCTAACTCATAAGTCAATATCCGATTGACTTTTCCAAACCAACCACCCCTTAAAGAGACTAATTGCCCATTTTCCTACCAAATCCAATCCGAATCAACTCAAACTCATCCAACACACATAGTAAATCTTGGAGAAGCAATAAACGGGGAAAACAGGACGGAAACACATGAGACGACGGGTCGGGTCGTCACAGAAGCTAAATTGCATCAGGTTAGTACTAATTCTTTGTCTCTTTCTATGATAATTTTTTATTAAGTACTTGTACTTTTACTTATTTTTATTTCTTTATGACTAGAATTGTGAATCTATTTTCTAATTTGAATTTATAATTAATTTTTTTTGGTGTACTTAATGATTTTGGGAGTTAATGAAGTCGTTAATTACTCCTATAAGTTATTACATATGAGTGTGTACTGTGTAGTATGGATTTGCTCCTTGTTTATTTTAGTCTATTTTCTAGTTATAATAAACGTATTTAGGATTTATCTAAGAATAAAGTGGATACTTAAATTTTTTATTCAGATTAAATTACAATGAAGAGATACTATACTGCAGCTTCCAAAATTCAAAATTCAAGTTCAACATCTCAAGATTTATCTAACTTGGAAGAAAGGACTAATGAGTTGGAAGAATATCAACAAAGTAAAAGAGTTAATTTAGACACTTTAGAAGTTGATCCTGGGAAAATATTAACAATTCTAAAATATCATCCAAATGACCGTGATGCAATATGAAGAACATATCTTCAAAGAGGTGCTTTCCAACCTCGAGAGCACAAATTTCCTCAAAGAAATTTTTATGGTAAATTGCATCTCTTTAATCCTCAATGGTTTTGTGAATATGATTTGTTGGAGTATAGCGAAACAAAAGATGCATCTTTTTGCTTCTATTGTTATTTTTTTCAAGATGAATGCATCAAACAAGGCGGAGGAGATGTATTTTCAAGTGTAGGATTTACAAGTTGGAACAAGAAGGAAAGATTTGATATGTATATTAGTGGACCAAATAGTATTCATAATCAGTCAAGAAAGAAAAGTGATAATTTGTTGAGACAAAAACAATCCATTCAAAGTGTACTTGTTAAATAATCTGATCAACAAAAGCTAGAATATCGTATTCGTTTAGAGGCTGCAGTTGATGTGATAAGATATCTTTTACACCAAGGATTATCATTTCGGGGACATCGTGAAGATGAATCATCTCTCAATAGAGGTAACTATGTTGAACTTCTTAGATGGTATACTAAAAGGTGTGATCATGTTGCCGATGCATTTAAAAAAGCTCCAAAGAATAATCAATTGACTTCTCCATACATTCAAAAGGATATTATTGCTGCATGTAAGATGGAAACAATTAAATGTATCATTGAGGATTTAAATAATGATCACTTTTCCATATTAGTTGATGAATCTCGTGATGTGTTGTGTAAGGAGAAAATGGCTATTGTTTTGAGGTATGTTGATAGAAGGGGAAGTGTGATGGAGTGATTTATTGGTATTGTTCATGTTCGTAAAACTACTGCTTTGCCTCTAAAGAATGGAATTATTGGTTTACTTGCTCAACATTCTTTAAGTCCATCTTCCATACGGGGACAATGTTATGATGGAGCAAGCAATATGCAAGGTGATATGAATGGGCTTAAAATCTTGATACAAAAAGAAAGTAAAGGTGCCCATTCTATTCATTGCTTTGCTCATCAGCTTCAACTAACTCTTGTTGTGGTGTCTAAAAAATGTGATGAAGTGCAAGAACTTTTGTTGGTTGTTTCCGATATCTTAAATATGGTGGGATCTTCTGTCAAGCGTAGAGATGAACTTCGTGAATCTCAAGCCGAAGAAATTGAAGAAGCATTACGTAAAGGTGAGCTTGAAACTAGTAGGGGCTTAAATCAAGAATTAGGTCTTGCTAGAGCTGGTGATACTCGATGGGGTTCTCACTTCAAATCCTTTAACAATTTTATTCTTATGTTTGGCCCTATCATTGATGTACTTGATGTAATTTCCGTTAATGTACGTTTTGAAGAGAAGTGTAAGGCAAAGGGATACCTTAAAGCATGTTTAACATTTGAGATTGTCTTCATGTTGAATTTTATGTGCACTATTTTAGCAATCACAAATGAGCTTAATATTGCCTTTTAAAAGAAGGAGCAAGATATTACAAATGCTATGATACATGTTAGACTGGCAAAAGATCGATTGCAACTTCTAAGAGAGAAAGGTTGGGCTTCACTTATTGATGAGGTATCTAAGTTTTGTATCAAATACGACATATTGATACCTAACTTTGATGAGCCTTATGTTATCCTTGGAAGATCACGTCATAGAGTTGCAGAGTACAATTGTTTTCATCACTACCATGTTCTAGTATTCTGTAAAACTATTTATAGACAATTTCAAGAACTCAATAACCGCTTTGATGAGGTGACAACTGAATTGCTTTTTGGAGTTGCTTGCTTGAACCCAGTTAACTCTTTTTCAAGTCTTGACATTGAAAAGATATTGAGATTAGCGAAGCTATATCCTGATGATTTTGATAAATATTCTATACTTGACCTACATTTTTAGCTTGAGAATTACATTGTTGATGTCAGAGATCGTGACGAAAGGTTTTACGATCTTAAGGGACTTGGTGATCTTTCTAAGAAACTAGTAGAGACAAAGAAGCATGTGACTTATCCTCTTGTGTTCCGGCTAGTAAAATTTGCTTTAATCTTGCCAGTTGCTACGGCTACGGTTGAAAGAGCTTTCTCAGCAGTGAAGTTGATTAAGACTGACTTGTGTAATCGAATAGATGATGAGCTTTTGAGTGATTGTTTGGTGCCTTATGTAGAAAAAGAAGTATTTAGTAATATTTCTAATGAGGATATTATGGATACATTTCAAAACATGAAAACTCGTCGAGGAGAATTGTAGTTACGTGCTTGAATTGTGTTTCGTTAATATAATTTAAGTTATCTTTTTATAATATGATATATTATATTACAATAATTTATTCAATTGTTCACTCTGTTAAATAGTGACACCGCTTATAAAAATCCTGCGTACGCCACTGAGCTTAATGTTTCCTTTCAAAAGAAGGAGCAAGATATTGCAAATGCTATGATACTTATTAGAGTGGCAAAAGATCGATTGCAACTTCTAAGAGAGAAAGGTTGGGCTTCACTTATTGATGAGGTATCTAAGTTTTGTATCAAATACGACATATTGACACCTAACTTTGATGAACCTTATGTTATCCTTGGAAGATCACGTCGTAGAGTTGTAGAGTATAATTTTTTTTATCACTACCATGTTGTAGTATTCTGTAAAATTATTGATTGGCAATTTCAAGAACTCAATAACCGCTTTGGTGAGGTGACAGCTGAATTGCTTCTTGGAGTTGCTTGCTTGAACCCAATTAACTCTTTTTCAAGTTTTGACATTGAAAAGATATTGAGATTAGCGAAGCTATATCCTGATGATTTTGATAAATATTCTATAGTTGACCTTTATTTTCAGCTTGAGAATTACATTGTTGATGTCAGAGATCGTGACGAAAGGTTTTTCGATCTTAAGGGGCTTGGTGATCTTTCTAAGAAACTAGTAGAGACAAAGAAGCATGTGACTTATCCTCTTGTGTTCCGGGTAGTAAAATTCACTTTACTCTTGCCAGTTGCTACGGCTACGGTTGAAAGAGCTTTCTCAGCAATGAAGTTGATTAAGACTGACTTGCATAATCGAATAGATGATGAGTTTTTGAGTGATTGTTTGGTGCCTTATATAGAAAAAGAAGTATTTAGTAATATTTCTAATGAGGCTATTATGGATACATTTCAAAACATGAAAACTCGTCGAGGAGAATTGTAGTTACGTGCTTGAATTGTGTTTC
Organism: Nicotiana glauca; assembly: GCA_026770625.1. NCBI lineage: Eukaryota > Viridiplantae > Streptophyta > Magnoliopsida > Solanales > Solanaceae > Nicotiana > Nicotiana glauca. Next base: position 16,833 of record MU713660.1, on the reverse strand, counting down.
GTTAATATAATTTAAGTTGTCCTTTTATAATATGATATATTATATTACAATAATTTATTCAATTGTTCACTCTGTTAAATGGTGACACCCCTTATAAAAATTCTGCATGCGCCACTGTCCTGCTGCATTGTTGGAAGGAGATGCAAATGACGATGATGGGGATTATGATTATGTTCCACCTGCATAAATTCAATGGAGGTTCTTGGCAGTGGCAAATGTGGAGTAGATACAAACGTATTTGGTCAAGCTCGCAACAGCTAATTCATACATGATGAAGAAGTAGGAGCTTTGGTTCTTCTCTTTTTTTTTTTTAAAAAAAAATATAGGTTTATATACTAGTTTATTACATGTACCTTCTTTTTTGCCAATATTAATTCGGACTTTATGTTCATTGATTGTAAGCGAGAAAGAATTGTTAATTCTTATTTTAAACTTTTTTTTTGAATTAAAATTATATTCTATTGATACTCAAAATTTTGTACAATTGAGTCCGAGGAGCAGCTTTGACAGACTACTGCCACTTACATCACACTCTGCTATTTAACACTTTGTGTCTATCTATACTATATTACTTCACAATACAGACACTTGTTTAGCTAGCTACCTCAAAGTTTCTACTCTTAGTTTCATCTTAGAATCTTATCCAGCTGCTGCAATGCTTCCTTCCATTTGCCTTTGCTCTTCCCTCTGATATGTATGTGTAGAACTATCTCTCTACATAGTTGAAACTCATCAAACTTAGCTTTATCAAATCTGATTCTGTTTCTCTCCCTCCAAATTAGTGCAACGGTTATGGTAAAAACACAACTGGTTATAGCATTTGAACCTCTTCTGCTCTTAGTTTTCTTGCATGTCCATTTCATTTGTACTTCCCAACCTCCAATGTTCCTCTTATGTCCCATCCATAAGCATAGTATGGACCATAATTTCTTTGTGTTTGTGCACTCAAAGAACAAGTGGCTAAAGGATTCAAGACTATGTCCACAGAATGCACAAGCTGCAGGAATTGATACTGTTCAATTTTTTTTCCTGGCATTGTGCGAGGTTCTGCTAAGAATTGATACAAGTATCGACACAAATATTTTGAAATTCAATTTTTTATATATGAATACATCATTTATTTATGCCGGATACAACCTGTAATATTAACCTACTGCCTGCATATTTCATAATAAACCTAGTGCTTGTATTATGTTGTATCTAGCAATTGTGTTCAATGTATTTGTAACAATCCAACCGGTCGTTCTGAGAATTTGTACTTCGCTTGGTAGTTTACGGGCATGAATAGCTCCGTATGATGCATTATGACTTATATGAATCGTCGGTTTTTATTTTGAAGAATGGATTTCATTTTTGAAGCTTCAAATTGGGAGAGTTGGCCAAGTTTAACTTTTTGTAAATTTGACATGGGAACATAATTTTGATGGTCCTGGTAGGTCCGGATGGTGATTTTGGGCTCGGGCATACGTTCGGATTTGCATTTAGATATTTCTAGAAGGTTTCGACACAAATTGGCGAAAATTAAAAATTTTAAAATTTGGAAAGTACAAAAGTTTGGCCAAGAGTTGACTTTGTGATATCAGATTCGGATTTTGGTTTCGGGAATTGGAATAGCTTCGTTATGTCATTTGGAACTTGTGTGCAGAGTTGGGGTCATTCCGACTTGTCACGACCCGGATTTCCCACCCTCAAGAGTCATGATGGCGCCTACTAATGTGAGCTAGGCAAGCTAATCCGTAAAATACTTATCTCATTATCCAATTATTTACTTTTTAGAAATTATAAAGCGATAACGTGATAACAACATAAATTCAAATTTAAGTGGAAGACAACGATAAAATATATGATGACTATATCTATTACAAGTACTTAAGCCTTAACCACCCAAAACCTGATGTCACAGTGTCACAGACGGTCTAAGATTTACTACATACAAGGTCTGAAGAAAATATCAATACACTATTTTTGAATGTAAAGAAAATGAATCGGGAAAAAAGGATAGAGGAGATGTCAGGGCCTGCGAACGCCTATAGGTCTATCTTGGATCTCCTCATGGACTGAAGCTAGCCTCCAACTATGATTCGAAGTCAACAGTACTGGGATCTGCACAAAAGAGTACAGAGTATAGTATCCGCACAACCGACCCCATGTGCTGGTAAATGTCTAGCCTAACCTCGGGGAGGCAGTGACTAGGCTGGACCAGACTACCATATAAACATGTGCAGTTATAAAATATATAGCGGAAAGTAAAGCAAAATAAACAGCTAAAGGTGGAAAGGGGAACATGTTTCGGGGAATAATAGTTAAAACAGAGTATCTAGAGAATTATATAGAACCAAAATCCAACTTCTAACAAGGTTAAGGAAAACAAAGGCAGATTTCACTTTCAATTCACATCTTGATGCAGGCGTGCAACCCGATCCCATTCTCATATCTTGTGGTAGGCGTGCCACCCACTCCTATTTCTTTCTCTTTTTCTTCCTGCTCTTTTCTAGAGCTTTCTGTAATTCTGCTTCACTTTGTTTGACCCTGCTCCTGGTAGCTCTTCCCTTAGGCACAGAAGGGATAGTAGGTTTTGGGGATAAAGTTTTACTTTTCTTGGTTGGCTTGGAAGCAGTAGGAGCCTTTTGTGAAGAATTTTTGAGCTTCTTTAGATCATAACTGGCCCCAACCTTCTTTAGAATATCAGCCAAATTTTCCTCAGCAGGTGAACCAGGTTCATCTTGTTGCTTGCTTAGATTAACAAGCCCTTCAGCCGCCTCCCCAAAACCACTTCCCCCTTACTTGTTGCCACCTTCTTCAACACCTCCACAGATAGCCAATACTTATTCTTTCTTATTTCCCCTCACATCACCACTTACTTCCTTTCTCTATTTTTCTTTCTTTTTATCTCCGCTTTTACTAGAATCAGCCCCATTTACATCTTTAACAGGACCAACCAAGACAAACCTATTTTCTACACTTTCAACCACATCAGAGAATATCAAGCAAGAATTTACCTCACCAAGGGTTTCTTGAATATTTTCAGTGTCAGAAGACCCATGTTCTTCACCTTCGCCGGCAGAAATAAAATCATCAGACTAAAAGCTTGAGTCAAATTCTTGATCATGACTTTCCTTCCTCTGTCTAGCCTTCAATTTCTCACTTAGAGCTTTCCTTAAAGCTCCAGAAGCTACAACTTTTCAAGCTAGCATTTTCTGCTGACGAAGCCTAGGTTTCGGGTTTTCAATAGGAGGAGTAGATGAGGATGTGTTAGAGGGAGATGCTGGTAGGGGAGAACCATTATTATCTTGGGTATTAGTCATGGTGGATGGTTTCTTGAAAAAATTTGGGAATTTTGGAGATAAGAAGGGCGATTAGAACTAGAGAAGAGTTTTGACGGTTATGGACTAATGAAGGAGAGGTGTGGAGTATTTAAAGGTGATTAGACTTAAATGCAGTAACGACAACTTTTTCAGTAGTCAATTAGAAGTCTAATCAAGGTATAATTCTGGTCTCTTAGAGATTATTAGGCATCGTTAGATTTTAGGAAAAAATCCTAGTTTTTAGAGTTATAGGGGAATGAAACTGGTTCAATACTCAACGAATATAATTTCTGGGAATTTTGATGAATGTAGGACTTCTGCTCATGATTGGAAAAATATTCTTTTGAATTGTGCAGAGTATAGAAAACATACCTGAGCTTTTCATATGAACACATACTGATGAACCAGGTTTTTCATATAGAACTCTCTTGAACATGCCTCAAATACAAAAATAGAAGAAACTTTGTAAGAGATCAGTAAATCATATACATACACATGTCACAGGAGTATACAAATTAAAGTACGAAATTGAGTAAGAATTGATCTAGATATTTACACAAAGTTAGAAGTCCTAACCAACAATTTTTTCATTTTTTTTATCAATTTTTTTTTCATTATGCATTTTGAACCGGACCTATTAGGTGATCTTAATCATCCCTAATTCCAACATGTTCCTCTCAAAGTTTTCTCTACTCAGTGTTTTAGTTAAAATATCAGCTATTTGTTTATCAGTAGCACATAATTCTATTGAAATCAATCCTTTCTCATAGTTATCTCTTACGAAGTGGTGTCTAACATCTATGTGTTAAGTCTTCTTATGATGAACAAGGTTCTTTGTCATACTTATAACACTAGTGTTATCACGGAATATTGTAATACATTCCTTTTCAATTCCAAAATCAACCTGCTGTTGTTTGATCCATAGCAATTGAGCACAACATGAAGCAGCAGATATACACTCAGCTTCAGCAGTAGATAAGGCCACATAATTTTGCTTTTTGGTAGCCCATGACACAAGGCGTGAACCAAGGAAGTGTGCCATACCTAAGGTGCGTTTCCTGTCTACTAAGAATCCTGCATAATCAACATCAGCATATCTTACTAGATCAAAATTACTCCTTTTAGGATACCAAAGGCACAGATCAGTGGTGCCTTTCAGATATCTCAGTATCCTCTTGATAGTAGTCAAGTGAGACTCTTTTGGATTTGCCTGAAAACAAGCACAAATCCCTACACTGAAAATAATGTCAGGTTTGTAGCAGCGAGATACGAGAGTAAACCAATCATACCCCTATACAACTTTTGATCAACTAATGAACTAGGTTCATCAACATCTAATTTAGTGGTAGTTGCAATGGGTGTGTCTATTTCTTTAGATTCCCCCATTTTAAACTTTTTGATTAGCTCTTTTGTATACTTCTGCTGATGGATCATGGTTCTATTTTTTCTTTGTTTTATCTGTAAGCCTAAGAAGAAATTAAGCTCACCCATCATGCTCATTTCAAATTCACTCCCTATTAATTTTGCAAAGTCCTTACTTAGCTTATCAGTGGTGGCCTCAAAGATTATGTCATCAATAAGGAGATCTTTTGTAATGACCCGACCGATTATTTTGAGCCCTAGCACGTTGTTCAGCAGTCTGAGGCCATGAAAAGCTTCATTTCAGGTATTATGACTTGTACGCTTGGTCAGAATTGAGTTTCGGGAAGTTCGGAGTTGATTTGGAAATAGAATTCTCATTTCGGAGGCTTAAAGTTGAAAGAATTAACTAGGATGGGATTTTTTATTAAAACGGCCTCGGAATCAGGATCTGAAGGTTCCAGCAGGTTCGTATGATGATTTTGGAGCCCGGTTCGGGTTTTGGATAACCCGGGAGTATTTTGGCGCCTATTGAGGAAGTTAGCATTTTAGAAGAAATTTCATAAGTTTGGATTGAAGTGCATTTTATTGTTATCAATGTCTGTTTGATATTTCAAGACTGCAGATAGCTCCGTATGATGATTCTAGAGTTGGGAGCGCGATCGGAAGTGAATTCGGAGGTCTGTAGGTCATTTTCAAGTCATTTGGCTAAAGATAGAAAATTGATGATTTTAGAAGTTTGACTGGAAGTTGACTTTTTGATATCGGGGTCGGAATCCAATTCTGAAAGCTGGAGTGGGTCCGCAATGGCAAATATGGCTTGTATGCAAAATTTGAGGTCAATCGGATGTGATTTGATTGGTTTAAACATCGAAAATAGAAGTTTGAAGTTTTAAAGTTTATAAAGCTTGAATTGGGATGTAATTCGTGATTTTTGTGTTGTTTGATGTGATTTGAGGCCTCGAGCAAGTCCGTCATGTGTTCTGGGATTGGTTGGTATGATTGGTTGGGGTCCCGGGGGCCTCGGGGGCCTCGGGTCGATTCCGGATCGCTAACGGATCGAAATTTGGAATTTTTGGACAGCTGAAGGGTCTGGTTGCTGGTATTTTTGCTTATGTGGTGGGTTGACCGCAGAAGCGGAAAAGGAGCCGCAGAAGAGGATTTTTCGTCAAGGCTCGAGGACTGCATATGGTGTCAAGATTCCAAAGAAGCGGGATCGCATCTGCGAAAGGATAGTCGCAGAAGCAGAAGAGGGGCAGCTGGAGAGGACCGCAGAAGGGTCTAATGGTCTGCAAAAGCGGGACCGTGGAAGCGGAATTTCTTCCGCAAAAGCAGAAGTAGCTGGAGGCAGAGGGGTTTTTTTTTAAATCGGGATTTGGCCATTTTCTCTCATATTTTCATGGCTTGGGCGATTTTTGGGGGAGCTTCAAGAGAGGATTTTCATCATTAATGATAAGGTAAGTTATCCCCACCTATTTTGAGTTATATACTTCAATTATGTATGGATTTGAGCATGAAATTGGTAGAAATTTGGGGGTTTAGGTAGAAAGACCTAGAATTTATATTCTTGGAATTTAACCGCGATTTTGGGTATGGAATTTAGAGAAAATCATATATTTGAGTTCGTGAGGCCATGGGTAAACTTATTCTTCAAATAATTTTGGATTCTGGGCACGTGGGCCGGAGGGCATTCTTGTCAACTTTTCGATCGGGGTTAGGAATTGTTATAAATTGGATTATAATGAGTACATTAGCATATATTAATGGATTTACATAATTATTGGCTAGTTTTGGAGCGTTGTGCATCGATTCTAGTCTTCGGAAGGGCGTGGAATGCCGGTTATGGATCTTCGGAGCGAGGTGAGTCTCCTTTCTAACCTTGTAAGAGGGAATTGTCCCCATAGGTGAAATAATTGATTATGTGCTCCTATTTGTGGGGGCTAACATACACACGAGGTGACGAGAGTCCGTTTGTAGCTTCTATTATGCTATTGTCCGGGTAGTTAGGACCCAAAAGTATGCTATACTTGGATTAATTGTAAGCTCATTGACAGCTTATATTACTTAGATCGCATTGAATTAGTAAATGAATTTAAAAAAGGATTAAACTTTAATTTCTTAATTTGTTAAAAGAGGACTGGCTTTTAATTGGATAAATGCTCCCTGATAAATCCTTAATTGGCTATTTAAGCATGTATTTTTTTATGTGAACCTGCGTCGCATGATTGATTCAAGAGTAGGGTAATAGATACATCTATGGTTTGAGTCGTTCGACACTCGGCAATGCATAATTTATATTTATGTTGGAGCGGGCCGTCGACCTCGGCATGATTTCCACATGATATATATTATTGTCTGAGAATTTTAAATGTTGATATTGCCTTTCATGGCTTGAGATAAATTGATAAGATAATGAAAAGTAAACCTTGAAAATCCTTTATTATTTGTTAAAGGTGTATACCTGTTTTCCGACTTCGTGAGTTAGAACTACTATATAAATCCATGATTTCCTCACATTTTTAGTATATTTTTATTTGACCTCTAGCAAGTGTTGAAGTCGACCTCTCATCTCTAAATCTTCGAGATTAGATGGGATACTCATTGGGTACGCGTTGTTTACGTACTCATACTACGTTTCTGTGCATTTTTGTTGCACAGGTATATGTAATCTTAGCGGCCTACTGGGCATAACAGCACGGATAAATCTGGAACTAGGTGAGCTGCATTATTCGAGACGGCCGCAGCGAGTACAGTCCCTTCCAGTATACTATATTTACTTCCTGTCCACTGTATTCCGGACGGATGTTGTATTTTATTTCCTTGTCAATAGATGCTCATGCACTCGTGACACCGGGTTCTGGGAGGATTTTTTTTGAATTATTAAATGTTAAGTTTGTTCCAGATTTCGCGGTTGTTTCCTTAAATTTTATTATTCGTTATTTAATGTGTGAAGAAAAATGATTTTGACAATACAAAAATGGGAATTTAATTGAGTATTTTGGTTGGCTTGCCTGACATTAGTGTCCGGCACCACCACGACCCTTAGTGGATTTTGGGTCGTGACATCTTTGCCTTTTTCCCTTAAGAATAAGGTACTGTCAATTTTACCTCTTTTATAACCATGCTCCAGTAGGAATTTGGATAGTCGTTCATAACAAGCTCTTCGGGCTTGCTTGAGCCGATAAAGAGCTTTGTCTAACTTGTACAAATGCTCAGGACAATCCTTGCTCGCAAATCTTGGAGGTTGTTTCACAAACTCTTCTTCTTTCAGGTAGCCATTTAGGAAGGCACTTTTGACATCCATCTGATGAAGAGTAAATTCCATATGTGCTGCAAAGGCTATGAGAAGTCTGATTGCCTCTAGTCTTGCAACTGGAGCAAAAGTCTCATCATAGTCTATGCCCTCCTCCTGGCTGTAACCTTGGGCCACCAATCTTGCCTTGTTTCTTGTAACCGTTCCTTCTTTATCAAGTTTTTTCCTGAAGACCATTTTGTACCAATGACTGATCTGTCCTTGGGGCTTGGTACTAGATGCCAAACTTGACTTCTTTCAAACTGGTTAAGTTCATCCTGCATTGCATTCACCCAATCTGTATCCTACAAAGCCTCAACAACATTTTTAAGGATTCAATGATATATAGAAAAGCATCAAAAGCACACAAATTCTTTAATTGTGATCTGGTTTTAACTGCAGATGTTGGATCTGTGAGAATGTTCTCAATGGGATGAGAACTTTGATACTTGTGAGGTTTAACAACCAACATGCTTCTACTTTATGTTTCTGCCATATTCTATTACTGGGAACAGGATCATGAACAGGTTCCTTCAAAGAATTTATTTCAATTTCTCGTTGATTACTTCCCCCCGTCAGGTTTCCCTGTATGGAAGAACCTGTTCCATCACATGTTCCTTCTGTTGGTGCCACTTTGCCCTGAGCTGATGCTTCAGTCAAGTCCTTTACTAATCCAATGGATTCATCTTCATGTTCCTATCTCTCAGAAAGAATGTTAGTTTAAACAACTACTACATGCACACTTTCTTCTACACACAAAGTTCTTTTGTTAAACACTTTATATGCTTTGCTATGTGAATAATATCCCAAGAATACTCCTTCATCACTTTTGGGATCAAACTTACCTAGGGAGTCTTTTCCATTATTGTGCACATAACACATACAACCAAACGCCCTAAGATGGGATATGTTTGGTTTTCTCCCTTTAAGTAACTCATAGGGAGTCTTGTCTAGAAAGCAGCATGGTTCTAGCCATGTCCTCAAGAGTTCTATTCTTCCTTTCAACTACTCTATTTTGTTGAGGGGTCTTAAGGGCAGATAAATTATGATCTATACCATTTTCATCATAGAATTCAACAAACTTTGAATTTTCAAATTCAGTTCCAAGATCATACCTAATGGATGCAAGTTGATTTACTAATTATTTCTGAGTTTTTCTAACAAATGCAGTAAACATGTCAAATGCTTCATCTTTGGAGGTTAGAAATAGAACCCATGTAAATGTAGAATAATCATCAACAGGCAATATTAGATATTTCTTTCCACCTCTGCTCGTGGTTCTCATTGGACCAATAGATCCATATGGACCAGTTCTAACGACTTGGTTGTACTTACCATTTTCTTGCTTTTGAAGGATGATCTTACATGCTTCCCTCTTGCACATACCTCACAAACTTTGTCTTCCTTGAACTTGATATTAGGTAACCCTATCACCAAGTATTTAGAGACTAATTTGTTAAGCTAATTTAGACTTGCATGACCAAGTCTTTTATGCCACAGGAGGGGATCATTAACCAACACACTTAAACAAATGAGTTCATTTTCTAAGAGAGTAGACAAATCTACAATGACATTTTCTGAGAGAGTAAACAATTTCTTTAGTATTTTATAATTTTTCGTGAATTTTGTGGCATTTTCTGTTAATTGTTGTATTTTATTGGTACATTTTAATTCATATGAAAGTACTAAAAAATATGCATTTGCATTTAGGGTATAATTTCATATTTTAGGATTAATTAGGTATTAATTTGTTTTAGAACAAAATATAAGAAAAATAACAAAAATGGTCTATTTTTGCATTTTTTTATTGTTAATTGTTAAAGTTGTCACAAAATTGATTTTTAATTAATTTCAGGAATTAATTAGCTTAGCTTTGAATATATTAGGTCTTTGTTTTAATTTGTATATTTTTATAAAATCAGAAATAATACAAAAAATAAAAAATATGTAATAAAATACAAAATGAAATACAAGAGATTAAATGAAATAAAGAACAAAAAGAGGCTGTCTTAATAAAATACACGAATTGGGCTCTTATTTTGGCCCAAAAAGGAAAATTCCCATTTAAATCCACCCAAGCCCAGATCGAACCAACCCACCCGGTCCAGCCCTGACCTCTCAAAACGACGCCGTTTGGCGTCAGTAAATCATGGCCATCAATTCCTTTTGATCCAACGGTCACAAATGATTGTCATATTTTAATAAAATTATCCAAACATATGCTATAACCCTAACGACAAAAAGTTATCCTCCTCGTACCAAACCCTTCCCTACCCCGTCTCCGCCGACCACCATGCTCCACCACATCTCCGCCCTATCGCCGCCGGCCGAAAATCGCCGTCGCCGGCGGTCAACGTCCAAATCACCTGAAAATCACACCACAGATTCCCCAAACCCTCCTCTTTCCAACCCTCCAATCCCCATGGTCCAAATCCTTACCAATCGTCTTGAATCTTGGATCGAAAATTCCGGCCAAAACATAAAGTTGTCCAAACGACCCCAAATTCACACCCCATGTTCTCCTTACTTCCCTCATCCTTAATCCCCAACTAAAATGCTTCGAACATCTCCAGAGCTCTTTGAATTTTAATCAAAATTTTTGTCAAAAACCCTAAATCAGCCAATCTTCATCAAATCAACACCACATGACTTCCTCGCCTCCTGCATGCTAAATCAAGCGTCCATGGCGATCAAATACCACCAGAAATATCCAGATTTCAAATCGAAAAAAATGGACCAATAACAGTGAGTTTTCTTTTTCTTCTTTCTCTTCTGTTTTCTTCTACTAAATAAACAAAAATTGGTTTTAATAATTGATAGTTTAGTTTAAATATTAATCTATTTTTGGGTGTTAAATGTTTAGTTAGTTATTAGTGTTAATTTCCATTGTTTGATCATTTGTTAATTCTGAGTTGAATCTTCGTTTTATTAATTAGTTGTTAGTTTAATTAGAGTTTTTTTATTTGCTGTTTGTTCATTTAGATTTTAATTTATTTATTAAAATTCGATTGACAGATTAAGGTTTGTTAATTGTTAATATTTCATTACATGCCTGTGTTAGTTATAAAAGAAAATAGAATTTAGTTTAATTTCTGTTTGTTTTGATTTTGTTAGTTTAATTTTGCTCTTATTTGTTTTGTTTTGATTTTGAAGTCCTGATTAGATTTATGTGGATTCATTAATTCAGATATTAGGATTGTTTGGTATAGCTGATAATTAACTAGGGTAAGGTATTGGGTTTAGTTGGTATGGATATGGTAATTCCTGGGAGTTTTAACGGTAGTTTAGGCATGGGAAAAGGGTAGTTTTATTAGAATTGGTAATTTTAGAAATCAAGCAAGGGTAGTTTAGGGATTTTAAGGGTAGAAAAATCAAGATAGAATCCTCTAGAACTTTCTAGAAGGGGTTTTAAATTCAAATTCACAAAAATAGGTGTAGTTACTTGTAGTACAAGTAAAAAAAAATAAGGGGTGAAATAAGAAAATAAAGGGACTAATATGTAGAAATAAAAAAATCTGATTGAGGCCCCTAGTTTTGCCTATAAAAGGCATCACAAATGCCTTGATTAAAAAAAAAAAAAGCTACTGCAACTCTCAGAATTCCATTCCGACCCTCGGATCCAAATCTCACCTATCAACCGTATATCGCCAAAATGCTAACTTCGACAATTCAAGCCTAATTCTACACTGAACCTCCAAAATTACTTCTGATTGTGCTCCTAAGCCTCAAATTATCCCCCGAAGCTAACCGAATCATTGGAAATCATATCCGAGCCCTCTAACTCATAAGTCAACATCCGGTTAACTTTTCCAAACCAACCACCCCTTAAAGAGACTAATTGCCCATTTTCCCACCAAATCCAATCCGAATCAACTCAAACTCATCCAACACACATAGTAAATCTTGGAGAAGCAACAAACGGGGAAAATGAGACGGAAACACATGAGACGACGGGTCGGGTCGTCACAGAAGCTAAATTGCATCAGGTTAGTACTAATTCTTTGTCTCTTTCTATGATAATTTTTTATTAAGTACTTGTACTTTTACTTATTTTTATTTCTTTATGACTAGAATTGTGAATCTATTTTCTAATTTGAATTTATAATTAATTTTTTTTGGTGTACTTAATGATTTTGGGAGTTAATGAAGTCGTTAATTACTCCTATAAGTTATTACATATGAGTGTGTACTGTGTAGTATGGATTTGCTCCTTGTTTATTTTAGTCTATTTTCTAGTTATAATAAACGTATTTAGGATTTATCTAAGAATAAAGTGGATACTTAAATTTTTTATTCAGATTAAATTACAATGAAGAGATACTATACTGCAGCTTCCAAAATTCAAAATTCAAGTTCAACATCTCAAGATTTATCTAACTTGGAAGAAAGGACTAATGAGTTGGAAGAATATCAACAAAGTAAAAGAGTTAATTTAGACACTTTAGAAGTTGATCCTGGGAAAATATTAACAATTCTAAAATATCATCCAAATGACCGTGATGCAATATGAAGAACATATCTTCAAAGAGGTGCTTTCCAACCTCGAGAGCACAAATTTCCTCAAAGAAATTTTTATGGTAAATTGCATCTCTTTAATCCTCAATGGTTTTGTGAATATGATTTGTTGGAGTATAGCGAAACAAAAGATGCATCTTTTTGCTTCTATTGTTATTTTTTTCAAGATGAATGCATCAAACAAGGCGGAGGAGATGTATTTTCAAGTGTAGGATTTACAAGTTGGAACAAGAAGGAAAGATTTGATATGTATATTAGTGGACCAAATAGTATTCATAATCAGTCAAGAAAGAAAAGTGATAATTTGTTGAGACAAAAACAATCCATTCAAAGTGTACATGCTAAACAATCTAATCAACAAAAGCTAGAATATCGTATTTGTTTAGAGGCTGCAGTTGATGTGATAAGATATCTTTTACACCAAGGATTATCATTTTGGGGACATCGTGAAGATGAATCATCTCTCAATAGAGGTAACTATGTTGAACTTCTTAGATAGTATACTAAAAGGTGTGATCATGCTGCCGATGTATTTAAAAAAGCTCCAAAGAATAATCAATTGACTTCTCCATATATTTAAAAGGATATTATTGCTGCATGTAAGATGGAAACAATTAAATGTATCATTGAGGATTTAAATAATGATCACTTTTCCATATTAGTTGATGAATCTCGTGATGTGTCGTGTAAGGAGAAAATGGCTATTGTTTTGAGGTATGTTGATAGAAGGGGAAGTGTGATGGAGTGATTTATTGGTATTGTTCATGTTCGTAAAACTACTGATTTGCCTCTAAAGACTGGAATTATTGGTTTACTTGCTCAACATTCTTTAAGTCCATCTTCCATACGGGGACAATGTTATGATGGAGCAAGCAATATGCAAGGTGATATAAATGGGCTTAAAATCTTGATACAAAAAGAAAGTAAAGACCCCCATTCTATCCATTGCTTTGCTCATCAGCTTCAACTAACTCTTGTTGTGGTGTCTAAAAGATGTGATGAAGTGCAAGAACTTTTGTTGGTTGTTTCCGATATCTTAAATATGGTGGGATCTTCTATCAAGCGTAGAGATGAACTTCGTGAATCTCAAGCCGAAGAAATTGAAGAAGCATTACGTAAAGGTGAGCTTGAAACTAGTAGGGGCTTAAATCAAGAATTAGGTCTTGCTAGAGCTGGTGATATTCGATGGGGTTCTCACTTCAAATCCTTTAACAATTTTATTATTATGTTTGGCCCTATCATTGATGTACTTGATGCATTTGATGTTAATGCATGTTTTGAAGAAAAGTGTAAGGCAAAGGGATACCTTAAAGCATGTTTAACATTTGAGATTGTCTTCATGTTGAATTTTATGCGCACTATTTTAGCAATCACAAATGAGCTTAATGTTGCCTTTCAAAAGAAGGAGCAAGATATTGCAAATGCTATGATACTTGTTAGAGTGGCAAAAGATCGATTGCAACTTCTAAGAGAGAAA
>MU713658.1:4384-24746 GCA_026770625.1 Nicotiana glauca | reverse complement strand
TTAGCCAGGGATATGTAGGAAACCTTCGAAGCAAAGGTTTGGTTAAATCTTTCAAAAAATGCTTCACACGGAGTACTCGAACGGGCAAAAATCGCTTGTATCCGCTCACTTATCTTTGCACGAAAACTCTTCGTGTTTATGGGCAAAGAGGGACAACTGTGAGCACGTGTTTTTTGCCCTATATATGAATTACTCCCAAAAAATTCAAAATAAAACAATTTTTAGTTTGCTTGCAATTGTTGTGAATTTTGTGTTATTTTTCTTGTATTATTTGCATTTATCTGTGCATGTTTATTCGTTAAATTAATATAAAATACAAAAATATGTCACATTTGCATCTAGGATATAATTCTACATTTAGGAGTAATTAAGTTTGCTTTACAAAAATAGAAAATCACAAAAAATATGTATTTTTTGCATTTTTAGCATTTTATGTCCCAATGGTGCGATTTTAGTTTAATTGATATTTAATTTTGTGTGATAATTATTATTAGGAGTTGATTAATATTTTAAGATAATTTTGGTTTTATTAATTTAATTTAGGATATTTAAGTTTAATTTTAGAGCAAATAAACGTAAAGAGACCAAAAATAGAAGGAAATTCGGATTGGGCCATCTTCCTAATTTGAATTCACTAGGCCCAAGTGTCTCACAAACCCAACCCAAAATTCACCGGGTCGACCTGACCCGCCCCCAAACTTAACCAAAACCCCCCTCATTTCATTTCATTTTCCTTACACACCCTAACACACCAAACCCCTCTTCATCTTCTCCAAACAACCCTAAACCACCAACCTCAAAGCCGCCAAACCCTAAACCACCAACCTCCAAGCCGCCACCACCCCGTCGTTGACCAACCCCACTGTCAGGCCAAACAACCACCTGAAACCAGCAGCACCAGCCATGAATGACCTCAACCAAACGCCCACCAGCTGAACCTCCAGCTCCCATTCCAGTCGACCACCCCCTAAACGATCAGCCAACCTCCAGCCAAAACCAGCCTTCCACCATTGCTTTTCCAGCAGCTTCGTCGACCAGCTGCTGCTGCATCGTCACCCTTTCCAACTCGTCGACCAGCAACCAAACGACCCTCCATAAACCAGATCCCAGCAACCATGAACGAACAACCACCCAGCTCGACGAAACAACTTCATCCAACTTCTGCTTCGTCATCTTCTTCGCACCGTCATTTTCTTCACGTCGCACGACGAGGGACAGCAGATTTGTTCGGCGCTAGATATCGAGTTTCATTTGAGCCGAGGTTGAGTCCAATCTCAAGTTCAGTCGCCAGTTCAAGTTTGGTTCCGATAAGTTTGTCATTTCCTCTTTCTCTTGTTCCGTTTAGAATTGAGTTTTGGTTCTATTCTTGAATTTTTTGTTTTTCTTTGTATTGCTGGTTATCTTGAATTTGCCCTGTATTATGTGTCAATGAATGATGTTCCATACCTCTGTCATTTGGGATTAATTCATTCTGTGCGTAGTTAATTATTGTTTTGAATTATTATTGAAATTTGACGATTTGAAGTATAATGATGTTCTGTTAGGTTTGATGTTTAGTGTTAATGTGATTTTTGATTCAGCTTCAACTTCAGTGTCCTGTTGAGTTTTTGCTTAGTATTAATGTGGTTTTTGGTTCAGATTCAACTAAAGTGTTTAATCAGGAATCAGTGTAGTCAATTGTTAGGCTTGATTTGGTTATAACTGTAATGATTTGGTGTTTATTTAGGAATCAATTTTGGTCAGTTATGATATTGTTACAGATTGAAGGGATGGGGTAGATTAGTAATTTTAGTAATTTTAGGGGGTAATACGGGAATTAACCAATTGCAGATTTATTTAATTTAAGTGCTCTGTCCACTAAGCTTTAATTATAGTAAAATATTATAGTGGGGAACAAGACATATAGTAGTAAAAATATAATATTTGTTTAATGATGGTGGGTGACAAGGCATGATGGTAGGGTAGAAGTTGCATTAAGGGATTAATTAAAAGGCACTAGAGTATTGGAGTAATTAAAAAACTGAAAGGATAATTTGTTAGTGGAAGATACACTAATGGTGTGCCTGTTTAAGGGCGGGAAAATCTAAAGTTAGGGGCAGAGATTGAAAAAAAAAAATCTGAAGTTAGAGGGGATTAGAACAAAAACGACAAATAAATAGAGTTTTAACTTGGAGAGAAAGGGGACTGATTTTTTGGGGATAAATATTTCAGAACTGGAGGGAAGATAAAAAGATTTTTGAATCTTAAGAATTTTGGGAGTGTTTTGAAAGTTAGAAATTAAAGAAAAAATCTATTCTTCTTCACTGTTAACAATCAGCATCAACTGATATTGTTCATTGAAGCTTCAAGCTTCTTTTTCTTGAGTGTTAAAAATCAGAAGTTATTTTTGGCAACTGGTTACTTCCCTGTTGGTCTGGTTTGGTTTCTAGTATTACTGGTGTTCAAGTAGGGTTGGTTGGGTTTACTCTTGGTTGGTTTTTCCAATTTTGAAGTTCTTGGTTTTCTTGCTTGGTTGCAATCTCCTGGGTTTTCTACTATTCCCGCTGTCACTGGGCTACTCCCGTATTGTTGAACTGCTATTGCTGTGTGTGCTGCTATTGCTTCCTACTGATCTTCCTCTTCTTTATATTCCAATACCAGGTACACCACTTTGAATCACTTTGATGTACGCCTTGAAGATGAAATGAAATGGAAGAAATTTATGTATTGAATTATAGTATATTTGTATTTTTAGTTAAATATCAGTTATATATTTTCCTGCTATACGAAGGGTAGAGGCATGCATAATTAAGACTGTTTTCTATTATAAGATCACTAATTAGCAGTCGACTGAAGCATAACAATAGATTATGAAACTAAAATCCTTGAAATGGCGCGAATACTAGTCAATATGACATTCTTGTTTAATTTGAGTAAATTGTTAGATTATTGAACTATGGGATGTATGTCCGTAAGAATCGCGTAGCTAATAGTTTCAGCTTCACTAGTTCTCATATTTAAAATAAGGTAGTTCGCGATCTCATCTTTTTTTCGAATTGGTAAAAATCTAGATTTGAATTTGCAAATGTTGGAATAGAAGTAACTTGAGGTTTGTAATCTTTGAATCTTGTTAGTAACAAAGATCCGCAAATAATAGGCAAATATAATAGGTCAATAATTCCGTAGAATCAGCAAACTTGACACTTTTAATGTGTGATTCAATGTAACAAGGCTAAGAACATTAATCCATTAGGCGTGAATCTAGCAAGAGGGTTTAATTTTTTAGATTTAATAAACTTTCTAATAAGCTTTAGTAATTATGGTTAAATCTAGTTTCAAGTGATTGTGAATAAATAATTCCAATAGTTTTTTTTATATATATAACAATGCGAGTTTTAATCTTGCTATAATTAATTTCTTTTGAATATTAGTTGTCGAATTTCGCATTTTTATTTACAATTTCGAAATTTTTCCTTTTTTTTTTAGCAAAATTCCTTTCCATTAATATTTGTCTTAATTTAGCAATTAGTGTGTTATATTTTTATTTTTTTTAGCTCGTAATTAATTAGGATTTTTCTTTCTTTATTCTAGAGACGAATTTAAATAGAAATGTAGTCACTTTAGGATATCCTTAAAATAAAGGAGGCGTGCCTCGCCACAGTAAATTACAAATTGCGGGGCCCTCAATAAAAGGACATAATAATTGGATAGACTTCGGAGTTGGCCGCTCAGTGAATTTTCACGGCCTCTTCCCAAAATAACGATACGTTAGTCTCTTTAGGACGCGCCTTAATTAATCTTACCCTCCTAAACTCGGGTGTGCATTTATGCAACCCAAATCCAAATCTCGACAGAGTCGAAATGTGCCGACGACCACGTGTACACTGGTTGTAACGTGGTTCGAGATGCTTTTCCATGATGTCGCAATTCTTTTAAAAAATTAACTAATGAGGCGTGCCTCGCCAAACAAGAATACGCTGACTGCGGGGTCCTCTACACGTGTTTGGTGAAATTGCTTAGACTTCGGGATGGACCGTTTAGCGAAATTTCACGGCCTTACCCAAAATAATGATATGCTAGTTGCTTTAGGCGCGTCTTTAATAAATTACTTTCTTAACTACGGGTGCGCATTTATGTGACCCAAATCCAAATCTCAACGGGGTCGAAATGTGTCGATAATCACGGATACATTGACTGTGACGTGGTTCGAGATACGTTTTCACAACGTTGCAATTCTTCGTAAAAAAAAAAAAGTAATAATAATAATAATAATAATAATAATAATAATAAAATTGATAAAAGCGGTTCAAAAGTTAAAATTTGCATGTAAGTTCATAATTGTTAAAAATCAGATAATTAAGCCGAATATAACAGTTGAGCGACCGTGCTAGAACCACGGAACTCGGGAATGCCTAACACCTTCTCCCGGGTTAACAGAATTCCTTATCCGGATTTCTGGTGCGCGGACTGTTAAACAGAGTCAATATTTTCCTCAATTCGGGATTAAACCGGTGACTTGGGACACCTTAAAATCTCCCAAGTGGCGACTCTAATTCTTTAATAATAATTCCATTTCGATTGTCCTTTAATTGGAAAAACTCCCTTGCGCCCCCGCGGGTGCCGGAAAAAGGAGGTGTGACACAGAGCAGCAGTGTTATTGTTAGACTTAGAGCCTTGCTCTTCTTGGGTTTCAGAGTATTGGAAAGCGAGGCCCTTTTTCTTTTCTTCTCTTTCGACGGCTTCGGAACCTACTCTTCCCCGGGCGGGGGTGGCCTCAAGTACAAATGAAAAGAAATATTTCAGAGGAGAGCATAAAAAGCGTATAAGATAAGCTTACCATGATTCTTGGCCTCCCACCGGCCCTTTGCTAAATCACGCCACGAACGCTCAACATATGTAGAAGGCGAAGCCAACTTCTGAACCCAACTTTCAAGGTTCGGGATCACACCGGGCACCCAGGGAACCGCTACATCATAAGAAAAGACGTGGTTGAGAAAAGAAGTGAGTAAAGGAAGATAAAAGAAACAGAGCAATCAATATAAGGTGTTGATTGGTTTGTACTTACACTTCTTGTTCCATTCCTCGGGGAATGACATCTTCTCGACTAGGATTATATTGGAGGTCCTCACTTGGACAAATCGACCCATTCATCCCCGATCCTTGTCTGTACTCGAGAACAACATCTTTGTGGCTCGGCGATGGAGCCTAATCCGCCTCGATAGAGACGGGGGCTATACAGTCTAATGAGGTGGTCGAGGGTAAATGGCATCCCTTCGACCTTGCTCACGAAGAATTGGAGCAAGATAACAATGCGCCAAAAGGAAGGGTGTATCTGGCCAAGAGTTATTTGGTATTGGCACCATAAGTCAAGGATAACCGGATCAATGGGACCCAGCGTAAACGGCTAAGTGTGAACACTTAAGAACCCTTCCAGTGGCAATCTTTTTTCACATGCTCGAGATCGCCTTCAGTTATCGAGCATATATGTCTCAACATGGGCTCACATTGGCCAGGGACTGAAGAGG
Organism: Nicotiana glauca; assembly: GCA_026770625.1. Taxonomy (NCBI): domain Eukaryota; kingdom Viridiplantae; phylum Streptophyta; class Magnoliopsida; order Solanales; family Solanaceae; genus Nicotiana; species Nicotiana glauca. Next base: position 19,242 of record MU713658.1, on the reverse strand, counting down.
GTTTCTCGACTTTGAAGTCGGAGGTAAGATCGCTCGACCCCGTAACACACTCCTCGATGCGTGGCTCCATCGGCATTTTATCGCCGGCCTGCCGCAATGAAGAGGCTTTTTCATTTTGGGGAATAGTTTTAGATGTTTTCGCCGTGTCTATGTGAATTTAGAAAAAAAAAGATGAAGTTTGTTTTTTAAGAGAGGATTGGGGAACGAGATATAAATAATTTGCGAAATTAAGGATCTTGATGGAAGTAGGAGAGCTTTGAAAATTAAGAAAAGTATTGAAAGTAAAGTTTGAGAAAATTATGAGGAGTGTTTACTTAGAATGTTTGACATGACGGTTCATAGGCATTAGTGGCCGACCATCAACAAGCGGTAATTAATGATCTTGAGAACTGTGCAAACGCAATGCTTCAGTCGTCTCTGTCGCTTACATCACGAGGGTGACATCATAATTGATTAAAGTACAAAATCAAAGGCTCAGAAAGTGTTGGAAATGCCTTGCCACTCTCCCTCCACCATGACAAAAGTTGTTCCTTGCCTTCTTCGTCTTTAATAGTTTCCAATCCTTGATTAAGATAAGAATCAAGTTCATCATCAATAGAGGAATCCAAACCTGTTATATCATCCATATCTTCCCATAAAACTTCTGCTCCAGATTTAGAAGTAGAAGGAGCAGTTTCAGTACTAGTTGTATCCATAGATTTATATTTATCAAACATAAATCTAGCATAAGAATATATGCTAGCTTGGCAGTTTTCGAGAGATGGTTCTTCATTTTCTTGAATTTCTAAATTCTCATAAATTTTACGAACAAGTCCCTTTGCACCTCTTAGTTTTAAAGATGGGTTAATTAGAGTAGAAATTAAATAAACTTCGGGAATAGGGAAAAAATACTTTTTAAATTTTAAAATCATTTCTTTAATGGCCGGTGCATAAGTTGGATTTGTTTTATACTTAGAAAATACAACAGAAATTCCACAAATATACCATAATATTTGGCTAACAGTAGGATAATATATACCAGAAAATTATTTTGTAGCATAATAAAATTTTTCTAAAAATCTAGTAAGCTCTCTGATCGCATCCCAATCAGAATCAACAATTTGATCAACAGGGTAAGCATTATGCATATTAAATACCTTTTGGATAGGCACCCGATAATCAAAAGCAACTTTAAGCATTTCATAAGTAGAATTCCACCTAGTACAAATATCTTTTGGAACTTTTCTAAATGGAAGGCCAGAACTAGCACATTGTTGAGCATATTCACGAATTCTACTTTGTTTATGAGAACGAAAAATATAGTTACAAGCATGTTGTATTTTACTACAAGCATCAGAAAATAAATTAAGACCATCTTTTACAACCAAGTTAAAAATATGGCATGCACATCTAACATGAAAAATTATTGGATTAATTGGACAAAGTCTACCTTTTAAGCTATTTGCCGCGGTTGTATTAGCAGAAGCATTATCTAAGGTGATAGTTAAAACTTTATTAGCGAGTCCATAGAAATCAAGTATTTGTAGAACAGTAGTTGCAATATATGCTCCAGTATGTTTTGAATCAACAAATTTATAACCAATAATACGTTTTTGCAAGTTCCAGTGATGATCAACCCAAAGACATGTAACAGTTAAATAATCACAACCATTAGGACTACAACCTATATCAGATGTGATAGACACTTTATAATCTAAGTGAAAAAATACAAAACGAATATACTGAAGATATTCGGTTTGATATTTAAAAATATCATTTCTAACTGTGGTCTTAGGAAAACCTTGAAAAGTAGGGTTATAGGTTTCTTGTATATAATGCAAAAACGCAGGGTGAGAAGGAAAAGTAAAAGGTAAGCCACAGACATCCACCATTTTTGCTAAGTTCTCACGATCTTTATCTTTGTCATATTTGCATAAAACATGGCCAGAAGAAGGGTCAAGTTGTTGTTGAACTTGATTAGAACCAGATCCACTAGGAGCGCAAGAACTGTTGGTAGGATCTATAGTTTTACCGGCTTCTATGTTAGCTTGTATCCATAAAGCTTTGTGATTATTATTTAAGTGTCTGGTTAAACCCCCCGTCCCACTAAGGTGTGCAAATTGTTGCTAACATTTTTCACATATAGCACGATTATTGGCTTTATCATGTTTAAAAATTTTTCATACAAGTGATGTTTTGGGACGTTCAGCCTTAGGCTTACCCCTTACAGGGGGTACAGGGGGTAAAGCTCCAGACTGAGATTGACTCTGAGTTGGAGCTTGTGTTGCGGGACTAGTAGGTGTTTCATCTAATTCTTCTTCCTCATTTTCTTCATCCTTATTTTTTTCGTCCTAAAAAAAATATCATTGCCAAATTGTCTTTGTAAAATTTCATGATCTAGTTGTTCTCGGACATGAACATCATAAAATATGGGGGGTTGGGAAAATGAAGTTTCATCAACATGAGTCATTTCATCAATATTCTTTCTAACTCTAGGTCTAGTGGAAGGGTTAGGATTATGACTAGGATTACTACTACTTTCACCTTTACTACTTTTTCTACTACTTTTTTTAAGCATACCAAATACATTTTTAGGTGCCATAATTTAAATACGAAATTAAATTTAAAAAGCTAACACAAATATTAAACACACAAATGAAATACGAAAATATAACACGTAAAGTAAACACAAAAATTAAGCACTAAAATGATACGCAAAAATTATATATTAAAATTAGGAGATGGAACGAGTGCACGGTGATTAAATATTGAAACTTGAAGAAATTGCCCAAATACTTGACGAATTTAATTTGAAGCTTGAAAGTTGCTCCAAAATAATTTCCCAAATACTTGAAAGTTAAAACTTGATACTTGATAGTAACAAAATTGAGAGAATAATATAGAATATAGATAGAATATTAGATGGTAAGAGATTTGAGAGAGAAGATTGATTTTTTATGGGAAAAAATGAAGAAGAATGGGAGATATTTATAGTAGAAAATAGGGTCAAAGTATAATTTAATAAACTTAGGGGTTATATTAAAAGTTTGGGGGGTAAGGGGTGTTTTGGGGTGGTGTAGGGGCTGTCCAAACAGCTATTTTTTCAATTTTGGTTGTTGCCCAACGGCTATAAACGGCTAGTTTTTTTATAAAAAAAAAATCTGACGGGATGCGGGACGGGACGGGACAAAGCGGGATGAAACGGGACGGGACAAACAGGACGAAATGGCCGTCCCGTCCCGTCCCGCGTTGGCCCATCCTATTTGACTTGAAGCGGGACGGGACGGGACGAGACGGGAAGGGGACGAGACGCGGGACGGGACGGCCCGTCCCGTTGGACAGCCATAACCTCGGGTCCCCTGATGGGCTGAAGGTAGTAACCCAACTCTAATCAATGAGGTCTGGCACCGAAATTTGTACAGAAAGTGCAGAGTGCAGTATCAGTACAATCGACCCCATGTACTGGTAAGTGCCGACCCTAATCTCGGCAAAGTAGTGGCGAGGCTGGGACATGACAATAACATGAACCTGTGCAGTTAAATAATATACAAGGAAATAACAATAACGGAAATTTAATAGAAAATAATGAGGAGGGGGAAAACATGTTGAGGGGATTGCAAAAATAAGAATCACAACAGTAGAGAATTGAAACAGCTAGTACACCTTGAACTAGTAACAACAAGAAAATATAGTAACGGAAAAATGCACGTCATTACCTTTCATGATTTCACTCTCAACCTCACCTTATAAATCAGATAAGAATGACATGACATCACCCTTCATGCTTATACTCTCGTCCTTACCATAAGAAATAATAGAAACGGCACAGCATCATCTTTAGTGCATTAACTCTCTCATAGCATGGCACGACATCACCCTTCGTGCATTATCAAAATCAGAATACGGCACGGCATTACCTTTCGTGCATTAACACTCACGCACAATATCTTGCACCGCATTACCCTTCGTGCTTTATACTCTTCCTCACCCAAACAATAAAAATAATAACAACCCAGCAAGGGAATCCTCAATAACCAACCTCATTTCAATATTTAACTTCACAATATAAATCTCAACTTGAGTCAATACTCAACCAATATCCAATATCAGGAAAACATAATAAAACTTGTTTAACATGAAGAATAACCAGTTTAAGCATTAACGGTACGTATAAATAAATACAATAGTCAGAAGTACAAGTCTCGCCTGCATGCTATGACCTAACAAAAATGTATAGTTACTCGTAACCTCACCTATAAGTCGTACTCAATAACTAAACATGTAGCAAATAAAGCAACAATATCTAATCCCTCAAGCTAAGGTTAGCACAACACTTTCCTCGATTCTACGGACGAACTCAAGCCTCAAATACTGCTTTTCCCTTAGTTTCACTTCCAATCTTCTCTTATTTAATCATAATTAACTTAATAATATCAATTATCACTAAATAAATCATTTCCAATGCATAAATACAAGTTTCCCAACAATTCTCCAAAATATCAAAAATCGACCCCGAGCCTGCTTGGTCAAAACTCGAGGTTCGGACCGAAACCCGTTCACCCATTCACCCACGAGCCCAAATATATAATTAGTTTCGGAATTTGATCCCAATTTGAGGTCTAAATTCCCAAATTTGTAAAATTACCAATTCTCCCAAAATCCCTAATTTCTACCCTTAAAGAACAAGATTTAGGCCTAGAAATCTTATAGGTATTGATGGAAATTGAAAGGAATGAGTGTTAGCACACGAACCTATGATTTGGTGTTGAATTCCCACTTCAAAAATCGCCCAAGGTCGAGTTCTATGGAAGAAAATATGAAATTTTGGTCTAATCCCGTCTTTGGTTCTGATTTTAAAAACACTGGACAGACCTTATTAACGTTCGCGAGAGGTCTGTTGCGTTCGTGAAGCTGCGGTCCTAGTAACCTTCGTGTTTGCGAGGCACCTTACACGTTCGCAAAGGTATACCCCCCAACCTTCGCATTTGCGAGCCACTTGCCGCGTTCGCGTAAAGTATCTTTTACCTCCCCCAGTCACATTCGCGAAGGGTAATGCCCCCAATGCTTTGCGTTTGCGACCAGTGCCTCATGTCCGCGTAGAAGGATTGCTCCCTCAAACAAATTTACTCTTCGCGATCGCGAAGCACAAAGTACTTGTGCACCTGCAACAGCAAAACAACAGAAATTTCTAAGTCCGAAATATCCCGTAGCCTATCCAAAACTCACCTGAGCCCTCAGGGCTCCAAACCAAACATGCACACAAGTATAAAAATATCATACGCACTTACTTGTGCGATCAGATCGCTAAATAACACCTAAAACTATAGATTTTGCATTAAAATTAATGAAATTCTCAAGAACACTTAAAGTTTCTATTTTACGATTGGACATCTGAATCACGTCAAATCAGTCATGTTTCTCACAAAATTTCACAGGTAAGGTACAGATATCATTACGGACATGTACCGGTGTGACGACCCGACCCATTGTCTTATGAGTTACTACCTCGTTCTTCCCATTTCCTGCCTTCTTATATTTCATTATCGGCATTGGGTGCGTTATAATTGATTTGGAGTGATTTTTGATAAGAAATGAGACAATTAATCTCTTTAAGGAAGAACTAGTTTGGAAAAGTCAACCGAACATTGACTTATGAGTTAGAGGGCTCGGATGTGAATTCTGATGGTTCGGTTAGCTCCGGGAGATGATTTGTGACTTAGGAGTGTGATCGGAAGTGGTTTTGGAGGTCCGGTGTAGAATTAGGCTTGAATTGGCGAAGTTAGTATTTTTGACGACTTCCGGTTGATAGGTAAAATTTTGATCCGGGAGTCGGAATGGAATTCCGAGAATTTCAGTAGCTTCGTTAGGTGATTTTAGACTTGTGTGCAAAATTTCAATTGATTCGGAGGTGTTTAGGTCGGGTTTTTGATTGAATGAGAATTTTGAAAGTTTTAGTTTAACTTAGGCCTTGGTTGATGAAAACTTGACGATTTTGATGTTAACGATAGTGTTTTTATGGCTCGAGTAAGTTTGAATGAAGTATTAGAACGTATTTGTGCTTTTGGTTGATGTCCCGGGGGTCTCGGGTGTATTTCGGGTGAGTTTTTAGCGAGTACGAATACCCCGGAACTTAGAAAAATGGAGGTGGCAGCAGTGGAGGCGCGGACCGCGCTCCTTTTCGCGCTGGGCGCGCGGCCGCGCACGGGAAGATCTGCAGGCTGCTGGTTCTACTTCGAAAGCTCATAATTTTTTATTTATACGGAATTTTGAGATGATTCAAAATCAAAAGTTGTAGAACTTTGAATCTAGTTTTCAGAAACATATTATAATAGGCATTTGGATATCTGTAGAGAAAGTTATGGCCAAACTAGTGAAGCCTGTCACTGCAGTCAAATTGCTGCGCGGCCGCGACCATTTTTGTGCGGTCAGCACTCCCTGGGCGCAGACCGCGGTCATTTTTGTGCGGTCAGCACTGTCGGAATCCGATGGGTACTCTATAAATACGAGATTTTGGATTTTATTTAATTTTTGGACCTACGGAGCTCGAATTTTGATAATTTTTCGAAGGTTTTTCAAGAAATTCATCGGGGTAAGTGATTCTAACTCAAATTTGGTTAGAGTACATGAATCTATCATTGAATTCATTATTTAATTAGTAATTTGAGATGAAATTTGGGAAGAAAATTTTGGAATCTTTTAAAAATGTAAAATAAAGATTTGAAGGACCAAATGGTGTCGGAATTGGATAAATTTCGTATGGTTAGACTCGTGGCGAGATAAGGATCGTATTTATGTAAATTTTTCTGAATTTCGAGAAGTGGGCTCGGGGCTCGAATTTTGTAAATTTTGTGATTTTCGATATTTTTCGAGTCTTTTCGGTTGGGTTGTATTCCCTTAGCCTATTGTAATGTATTCGTTGTGGTTTTGGCCAGATTCGACGCGCGAAGAGGTAAATTCGAGAGGCAAGGGCATAGCGGAGTAGACGTTTGATCGTCTTGAGGTGAGTAATGATTTTAAATGATGCCCTGAGGGTTTGAAACCCCGAATTGCACAACATACTGCTATGTTGAGATGAGACACGCATTGTATGACTAGTGCGGGGTCATTTACTATTGGGGATTGTGACTTGGTCTATCCCAGTTGATATTTTACCGCGTATTTGATAAAGATTTACTGTTTTTTACCATGATTTGGGCTTATTTCCATATTTGGGCTTCATGCCAATTATCTGAAATCTTTTGTGAATTTACATTACTATTTTCCTCACGAATTGAAATGTTAGTTGAACTCAGTCCAATTGAAATATATTATTTTGTGAACTCAGCTACGTTTATACTCAACTCGAGATTTAATGATATTTAAAATATTGTTGAGCTGAGCACTATTGTTTACTGATGCCCAAAAGGTTTATGATTATTTTCTGGACTGATTGAGGCCGAGGGCCATCTGTGAGGATATGCTGAGTGCTGTGAGGAGGCTTTCAGGCCTCGAGTGTTATGTGAGGAGGCTTTCAAGCCTCGAGTGTGATGTGTGAAGGCTTTCAGGCCTATTGATATTGCGCTTGGGCTGTAGGAGCCCCTTCGGAGTCTGTACACACCCCCAGTAAGCGCAGGGTACCCAGGTAAGTTGGGAGTGGGCCCGAGAGGCCGTTGTTTGTGTTTGGTGAGTTGGGAGTGAGCCTGAGGGGCTGATGTTGTGTGCTGGTGAGTTGGGAGTGAGCCCATGGGGCTGATACTATACTGTGATTTACATATTGAGCCCGAGGGGCAAGCTTTTATTAATCCTTAGTGTTGAAATTATTTGTCTTTACTGTTTTAAAAGGAGAATTATCTGATACTCACTGTTTTACTGTATAACTAATTTTACTGCGTGAGATAGCGCTATATTGTGCCCTTATGAGATTTCATGCTTTCAGTCATTATTTATTTTTATTACTCACTGAGTTGGAGTACTCACTTTACTCCCTGCACCTCGTGTGCAGATGCAGGTAATTGTTCACCCGATAGCGGGTTTTGAGCTGATTGGAGATTTAGCCATCGTAGCTGAGCAAGGTGACCGTCAGTGTTCGCGGCACCGTATCTCTTCCTTTGATTCTAAATTCCATTATGTATATTACTGGTCTTATAATAGTGTTTAGATTCTTTAGATGCTCGTGACTTGTGACACCCCGATTTCGGGCTGAGTTGGGGATGGTTTCTCTGTTCTATCACGTTTATCTCACATTTAATATTATATTGACTATGATTTAGACTTATTCTTGCTATGTAATTACAAGAGATGAAATGTTTTGTTGACTGGCTGGCCCTGTCCTCATGAGAGGCGCCATCACGACCGGGTTCGGAATTTTGGGTCGTGACAACCGGGCTCTAGAATTAAAATACAGGCCCAATATCAACTAGTTCAAACATTATTCACTTTCTAAAAACCATTATAACTCTAGTTTAACAATTTTTTTCAAAAATTCATTTCTCGGGTAGGGACCTCGGAATTTGTTTCCAGGCATACGCCCAAGTCACATATTTTTCTACGGACCCTCTGGGACCGTCAAATAACGGGTCCGGGTTCAGGTCTGGGTCCGTTTACTCAAAATGTTGACCGAAGTTAACTAAAATCACTTTTAAAAGCAAAACTTAATATTTTTATCAACTTTTCACACAAAGGCTTTTCGGAAATACGCTCGGACTATGCACGCAAATCGAGGAGAAGGAAATGAGATTTTGAAGGTCTCGGAATCCCGATTTGGGTTCTAAAACACGAGATGACCTTTTGGGTCATCACAGTTTTTAGGGTAAACACAATTAAAATACTTTCTAAATTATTATTATTATTATTTCAAATACTGAAGCTCAATATTTTAAGTATTGAAATAATATTTGACGCCTTTTCAAAATATGGTATATTTTTTATTTTCTTAACTGTATCTACAACAAATCCACGTATTGTCTAAGTAATCGGATGAGGATTGACCGTTAGAACTACAATTTTGTCCTAATTTGAAGTGCAAGGTACTCAAAAATTAAATCTCTCCTCTTTCTATTTCTTTATTCCGAGTATTATCACTCCCCTCTCCTTAGTAATCGAATAGAGATTAGTAAACATGATGTTGTTATCTTAGACTGTCATAAAAAAGGGAGAATGGAACCTTTTTTTTAAACTAAACGCACGTCATAGTATTTTAGTAATACTAGTATCTATGAATGTGCGTTGCACGTTAATAATGGTGCGGGATGATTAAAATATTTATTTATATAGAGAAACCATAAAATTTAATTAATAAGAAAATTTTTATGTATACTAATCCAACGATCATCTGAATGCCGAAAAATATTATTACATTATCATAATATATAAATTTAAAATAAAAGGACATCGTCAAAACTTACACAAATGATCAATTTTGTCAAGTTAATTAGATAATTATATATTATAGTTTAAAAATATTTAATGTGATGGTATCTTAACGAACACTTCTTTGTGGCAATATTTTTGTTTGTATTTTTCCTCCTAATGTGTTGGTTGCTCTGCCTTAACCAGAACTCTTGTTGCCGATCTTGATATCCATCTTGAAAGTACAGCATACAGTTGTTCGTGCAAGAAAACATATTGCGGTAAACATAATCCAGTATTTAGGATGTTTATCCTTATACTTTATTTATTATATTGCAAAATATAAACATACTAAAAATTATTCACACGAATTTAAAAGGATATTCCTTAGTTTCGGAAGACGAAAGGTGAATTCAGGGATTAAAATATACTTAGAAGCACATTTATCAATATTATAATTTTTGCATGTATAACGTTATTTTCAAAACTTCTATACACCATATGTGCGTTATTACATAAGCTATTCGGTGTATCTAAGTTTTTCAGTAGCATGACGGGCATATTTTTCCTTCAAAATTAACCTATATATAATGGATAATCAATTTTAACATAGTCTATTATATATACGGTGGCACTAACAAACATAAGAAATAAGAAAGTTGACAACAAACATGTATGGTAGAAGACCATTTGGTATTAAAGTATTTAAGTATTATTCTTGGTAGTAATCATTGGTATCATTTTCTGCTGAGTCAAAAACTAAAAAATATTTTATTTTTACTATAAAATTTTGCAATCAACATTTTATTTAGTTGATCAACACATTTATTTCTGCTAGCTAAGATATCCTTTTAATTCTATCATGCGATTTGCACAAAAACTAATTATAGAAATATTTCTGTGATAAAATGTACTACTATTACCATTGGGATTGATAACCAAATGTTGAAGAAGAACCAAATCATCCTTTACTGGATGCTCCTCTTCATTTCCGACATGAAGCAAGAAGGCACTGAGTACTGGATATGTTCTTGCTTTATGTTCCTTGACAGTTGAATCTTTTTTGTTTGAGGCCATAAGTATAACTTTACCAAGCTAGCTTTTATAGTCTCAGCTTTGTCGATTTCGAAATTACCGATTGTACTTGACAGAAATTATCCCCCAAACCATTAATTTTTCATCGAATAGTTCATTAATATCCAATATATCTCTAGAACTTTGGGCAGTTATTTCAATCGTTTGACACTTAGCCATAAGTGCTTCATGGCATATTATCGATTTTGCTTTCCTTATAAATTTAGCAACATTGCTCTGCTTTGATATATTTGTGATGGTTATTTAAGTTGTTTGAAGAGGTATATCAAATCTAAAGTGGGTGGCCTCACAATAAAGTCGTTGTTGGTATACCACTTGTTATTATTGCTAAAAATGTCATGCCGCTTGTTATGATATTTGCAAGCAATTCATGACGTAGAAATATTATTTCGATTCAGCCGGAGGTATCTACAAAGAATAATCCTGTTATACCAGAGTCGACTCTTTATAATATAATCTTGAAAGCTTGTTCTTGTTTAGGATTGAACTTTGATTGTGCTTCCTCATACACTTGTATAGCATTTTGATTCTTAATAATATACTAACCTTTTTACTTTGTGTTCTAACACTCTTTTTTATGGAATAAATTTATATAGTCTAAGATTTTTTTTAACTTGAATAAGAATTTTCCTCAAATGATAAATTTAAAAAATAATTAAATTGGATTCTTTGCTAAATAATTAATTAAAAAATTTAATTATTTTATTTTACCATAAAAAATAATTTATTCTATGTTGATTCAGATCTTAATATTAGGTCATCCCTTGTTTTGAATATTTAATCTTAATTATAATTTTATTCACCATAAATTTTATTTTCAAATAGTAAAAGATTGATATGACATTTCACTTTTAGATCTTTATGTTTGTAGAATCATTAGCGGTATTGACTCTTACCAACTATTATTTTTTCTCTTTGACATTTCACTTTTAGATCTTTAAGTTTGTAGAATCATTAGCGGTATTGACTCTTACCAACCATTATTTTTTCTCTTTCTCATACATTTATATTCTTAAATATTCTCTTAGGAGTCGTTTATTATGAGGTATAAGAAGGCATAGTGCTGGTATAAAGTTTAATACCACCTTAATACTTCGTTTGGTTAGCAAACCAGGTATAAGTTTTTTCAGGATTAACATCGGGATAGCTTATACCTTATAGAGAGTGGGGTAATTAGCACCGGTATAATTTATACACTCTTCTTAATAATTATGGAATTGCCATATTTAATATAATATGCCAAACAATGGATAAAAATAATAGAAAAGGGTTATAAATGCTCTTAACCTATTAGAAATAGCTCAAAAATGCCATTCATCCACTTTTTAGCCCAAAAGATATCATTAACGTTTCGGAAAAGGGTCATAAATGTCCTTAACATATTAGAAATGACTCAAAAATGCCCCTCATCCACCTTTTGGCCCAAAAATATCATTAACGTTTTCTTTAGTTTCAAAACTGTCTCTTGACCTAACACACAACAACAGTTGACTGTGTGGGAAATTTTACAAATCCACGTGGCACTTTTTGATAGGTCAATATTAAACAACTTTAGCTTTTGTCATTAAAGTGTGTCAATATCTGTATTTTAACCCCAAAAATCTTAGCTTTTCAGTTGCTATAATACAAGTAGATAACTTTAAGATAACAACTTTAGAAATGTTAAAATATAATAGAATTTTCGCCGAATAAATGGAACTAATTTTTAGGTAAATAAAGCATACAACCATGTCAATTAATACTTACACCAGAAGAAACAGTTTTTTTTTACACAACAAAAACTGAAATTATGATAATAAACTTGAAGAAACAAAAAGAAAAATTTAAGAAACCGGAAGAGAAAAGAAAGAGTTGAAGAACCCTATTAGAATATGTGTGTTGGGTCTAATTATTGAGCCAAAAATTTCAGTTTTTGCTGTGTAAAAAAATGAAACTGCCCCTTGAACTAACAGACAACAACAATTGACTGTGTGAGACTTTTGCAAATCCACGTGGCACTTTTTGATTGGTCAACATTAAAAAAAATTTAGACCCAACACACATATTCTAATAGAGTTCTTCAACTCTTTCTTTTCTCTTCCAGTTCCTTAAATATTTCTTTTCGTTTCTTCAAGTTTATTATCATAATTTCAGTTTTTACTGTGTAAAAAAAACTGTTTCTTCTGGTGTAAGTATTAATTGACATGTTTGTATGCTTTCTTTACCTAAAAATTGGCTCCATTTATTCGGCTAAAATTCTATTATATTTTAATATTTCTAAAGTTGCTATTTTGAAATTAACTACTTATATTATAACAACTGAAAAGCTACGATTTTTGAGATTAAAATACAGATCTTGACACACGTTAATGACAAAAGCTAAAGTTGTTTAATATTGACCAATCAAAAAGTGCCACGTGGATTTGCAAAAAGTCCCACACAATCAAATATTGTTGTGTGTTAGGTCAAGGGACAGTTTTGATGCTAAAGAAAACGTTAATGGCATTTTTGGAGCAAAAGGTGGATGGTGGGCATTTTTGAGCCATTTCTAATAGGTTAAGGGTATTTACGACCCTTTCCCGAAATGTTATGTGACAATCGGGCCCATCGTCACGTGAGTTACCACCCCATTTTTCCCGTTATACGCTCATTCATGTTTTAATATATGTACTTGGTGAATTTGAGTCAATTCGGATCGAGTTTGATAGGAAATGGGATAATTAGTCTCTTTAATGAAGGAATAGTTTGGAAAAGTCAACCGGACATCGACTTATGAGTTAGAGGGCTCGAAATTGATTTCCGGTGGTTCGGTTAGCTTCGGGAGATGATTTATGACTTAGGAGTGCGATCGGAATTTAATTTGGAGGTCCGGTGTAGAAATAGGCTTGAATTGGCAAAGGTTGAATTTTGGCGAATTCCGGTGGATATGTGAGATTTTAATCCGAGGGTCGGAATAGAATTCCGAGAGTTGCAGTAGCTTCGTTAGGTGATTTTGGATATGTCCGCAAAATTTTCAGGTCATTCGGACGTCGTTTGGTCGGGTTTTAGGTTGAATGAGAATTTTGAAAGTTTTAGTTTAACTTAAGCTTTGATTTGATGAAAATGGACGATTTTGATGTTAATGTTAGTGATTTTATGGTTCGAGCAAGTTTGAATGAGGTAACGGAACATGTCTGTACTTTTGGTTGAGGTCCTGGGGACCTCAGGTGTGTTTCGGATGCCCAACGGGTCATTTTTGGAAGATTTTTGTTGTTTTGAGCATAAACCTGTAATGATCCAAAGGTCCATTTTTAGTTCCAGAGATCGAAATTTGATTTCGAGACTTCCAGAATTTAAATCATGAATTATAGGACTGATCTGGAAATTTTGGTTTAATTTCATCAAGTCGCGATTGAGTTTTTGACGCGAAATATGAGTTAATTGTTTAACGAGCGAAATGGGTATTGAACTGAAAAATTGAGCCCCGAATTCAGTTTCGATTGAAGGTTTGTGTTCGTATTATTATTTGTAACTCATAGGAACAAGAATCGTTGAATTCCGAGTTCGTATGATGGAGTTATAGCACTTTTAGTGAAAATAAAGCTGCTGTATTTTTTTACAGCACTGTGAACAGTATTCATGAATAGTACCCCGTAACAGTATCCATGAATAGTGCCGTGAACAGTACCCCGTAACAGTATCCGTGAACAGTACATACGTGTGAACAGTAACACGGGGTTAACAGTACTTCCGAAAAAATTCTGGGCAGAATGTTTATTCATCCGCGAACCAAACATATTTTCACCACTTTTGAGCAAAACTTGAGAGCTTTTGGACGGGAATTGAAGGGGTTTCGACTGGGAATCATTGAAGGTAAGTTTTATGAGTTAAATACACGATTTTATTGAAGAATCATCCTTGGAATTCATGAAAATATAGCAAAATTCTAAGAAATTAGGGCTTGGAGCAAAAATTTTAAATTTGGGATTTGAGGGGCCATTTGTGGTCCGATTTGGGAGTTCTTGGTATGTACGGACTCGTGGCGAGACAAGGATTCCGGAAATGTAAATTTTGAAATTTTTCGAGACGTGGGTCCGGGGCTCGGGTTTTGCCAATTTCGAGTTTTTGAGTATTTTTTGAGTTCTTTCGATTGGGTTATGTCCCAATAGCATATTGTGATATATTTGCCCTGATTTTGGTTAGATTTGACGCGCGTAGAGGCTGGTTTAAGGGGCAAAGGCATCGCGGGCTAGAGAATTCGCCGGTTCGAGGTAGGTAATACTTATAAATGATGTCCTGAGGGTTTGAAACCCCGGACTTGCACATCATAGTGCTGTATTTTGGTGAATTGTACGCCAGGTATGAGCGTGGGGTAGATCACCATTGGGGATTATGACTTGGTCCGTCCCGGTTGTTGATTTTACCGCGTATTTGATAAAGGCTTATTGCCAAACTTGGGCCTTGTGCCAATTATCTGAAATCTTTTGTGAATTTACATC
>MU713657.1:186943-201499 GCA_026770625.1 Nicotiana glauca | reverse complement strand
TTGGGCTTACCTGGTCGCGAAGACTAGGTGCCGTCATGACGTGTTCACAATTGGTGAACTAGGGTCGTGACAAGTTAGCTTTGTTGGACTTCTTTATGCCTTTTTGTCTAACTATGCCTTTTTGTTGATGCCAAAAAGGGGATGAATCGAGTCATGGGGAACATATATTAGTGAGTGTCGGGGGGAACATATGTCAGGGTTAAGAATAGAGTCAGGGGGAACATATGTTGTTGCTGGTACCTTATCTGGTTAAGTCAAATAGTCATCAATGTTCAAAGTTTGTCATCATCAAAAAGGGGGTAAATTGATGGGATTAAAGTCTTTTAAGCTATGTTTTGATGATCTAACAAAATTTCTGTATGGAACCAGATAAAAGAACAAGAATGATAGCAAAAAGTCAGGGGAACATATGAGGAAACATGTGTAAGTAAGGGCATAAAGTTAGGGGGAATCTATGGTATCCTGTTATCCAATCTGGTTCTCTGAACTCTAACTTCTCGTATTCAATGCTAAGTTTTTCATCATCAAAAAGGGGGAAATTGATAGGTTTTCAATATCTTTGTCTTATGTTTTGATGATCTAACAAACTTAATGTCAAGAAACAGATAGGGAACCTGACTCACTTGGATTACATTGCATCTAACGAATTCAAGCCAAATGTGAACTTGCTACAGCTTCAGGAAAGCTTCAGAAGGTAGGAACCCAAACAAGGACCTGATACTCTTGTGGGTTCCTCACGACAGTACAAAGTCAATTGGACATAGCTGGAAATGAAGATTCTGCTACACTGCACTATTTCCAGCGCCAGCTCATTCTCTGATCATCTAAAGTACAATGATTCAAGTTACTCAACTCAAAAGTACCAGATCAGGAACCTTATCCCTTAGTGCTCCCCTGACGGAAGTCCAAGTCAACTAAACAGCTAGAAAACAACTGCAAAAAGTGATTGTTCACAATTGTACAAAAAGGAACACAACAAGGACGTGGTCCCTTAGAGTTCTCTAAGAAAAGTTCAAGTCAACTATGCAGCTGGAATGCAATTGAGTGATTGTCCGCAACTGTAAAAAGAGGAACACAACAGGGACCTGGTCCCTTAGTGTTCTCTGACATAAGCACAAGTCAACTACAGCTGGAAAGCAATTACAGAAAGTGACTTCCTACAACAGTGCAGCAGACAGTACAGTAGACAGTGCAGCAACCACTTTCCATTTTGATTGGACATCACCATTGAGATTAGACATCACTAAGGATGCTTTTGTAGTATAAACCACATGCAAGGCATAAGATTCAGGTTCGACACTTGCAAAATTAGAAAATGAAAATATTCTCTCATGTGTTCAAGAACCTCTCTCTAGAACAAAGTTGCTTCAACCTCAAGGACCTGATCCAAGATCGAAGATATCTTAAGTCCTTAGGATGCTGAGTATTTGTTATGTGTTTTTCATTGTAACTCTTATCTAGCTTTCTTAGAAGCATTGATTAGGTTGAGTCATAAGAAAAATCCTTTGTAATCGAAAGTATTGCAAAATGGCTTGTGGTGGAAACATCACAAGTTAGTCAAAGCCTTTGTAACCGTAGGGTGACAAAGTGGCTTGTGGTAGAAATACCACAAGTTAGACAAATTCTTTGTAACTAGGATAAGTATAGAGTGGCTTGTGATGAGAGCATCACAAGTTACTTGAAGTCTTTGCAATAGAGTTATTGTGAAGTGGCTTGTAATAGGGAGATTGCAAGTTAGTGAAGTTAAAAGAATACAGGTGTAGGTTGTGGGTTTTTGATCCACTTGTGTGGGATTTTTCCACGTAAAAACCTCGGCCTTATTTACATTCTGCTTTACTAGCATTCACTGCAGAACCCGATAAAGAACCAGGTACTCTACCATTTGGTGGACTCATACAAACTTAGCACTATACCAAACTGATATAGGACCATATCACTATACAGTTTAGTTCATCAGTACTTTCATAGGAAACACAAAGAGAACCCGGTTCTCTATACAATCTGGTGGACACACAATTTGTAACAAAACCAAAGTTTAGATAAAATTAGATCTTCTTCCCTTTCCCTCTTCCGATGCCAAATTGCATTCTCTTTATAGATAAATTGTGCAAGCATTAAATGATTAGACATGTCCAAGGAATGAGTTTGGATGTGTCTGAGGACTGAGCTTGGACATGTCTGCGGAGTGAGCTTGGACACGTTTGAAGAGTGAGCTTAGTTGTCCGGGGAGTGAGCTTGGATGTGTCCGAGGAGTGAGCTTGGATGTGTTTGAGGAGTGAGCTTAAACACGTCTAAGCTTCAATTATAGGCTTCCATTTCCCATTTCAATTCTTGTGCTTGTCGTAGCAGACTTTCATCGAGCATTTTGTCTTTTCCTTCTGTTATTTATAATCTTTTTTTTTTGCAAAAATAGTTAGAAAGAGAAAAAATATGAAATATAATTTAAGTACATTATTTAAAGTATAATATTAATAATATATAATAAGTAAATATTTTATATTCATCACATCCCTTCTGGAGATCCAACCTAACAACAAGATCATAGAAGCTGCTACACTATTCTGGGATTATGAAAGGGTTGTATTCCGCTTTGGGGACATTGAAATGACACCCTGCTAAAGGATATAGGAGGATTGGCCAGTATAGTCTGGGAGACTCCGGGTCTGCTGATGCCTGAGAACCTTAAAGGCAGGGTTTTCCTCAACATGATAGGTTTAAAGAAGAATCTAGAGTTGACACGCTTGAAAGAATCCTACATCCCTTTTGACTATCTATATGAAATGTACGGTTACAACAAATCCTACCGTATCTATCCTGACGAGTTTGCCATTACATCCTTGGGGCATATTCATTGAAGGGTCTTCGTATTTATGTTTTATTTCCTGGGGTTGCTCGTGTTTCCGACGAAGAAAGCAAGCATCCACACCATGCTAGCCATGGTAACTAAAACCCTTATGGAAGGTATTGGTGGGCAACCATTCAGCATCGTGCCCATGATCATTGCGTACATATATCGAGCCTTGGAGAAGTGTCAACAAGATGCAAAACACTTCAAAGGCTGTAATTTATTACTTCAACTTTGGCTTATGGAGCATGTCCAAAGGGGTGAATACCGACAAGAGATTCAGCGAAAAGACTGGGATAATCACATCGCCTTCCATCATCCAAAGCGAATGAATTACATGCCCAATATGTTCGCTCAGCTAGAAGATGCCAAGGGATGGGTAGATCTATTTGATAACGTAACCGAAGAATAGGTCCAGTGGATGTTCGAATGGTTTCCGACCAAGGAATTCATCACCCGATCCAGAAATGCACCTTTTTTGATACTGATCGATATGAGGGGAACATATCCTTACGTCCCTCTCCGAGTTATGAGACAAGCCGGTACAAAGCAACATATACCCAGGGTCGACAAGGTGAGTCATTTCCGAGCTGACTTCCAGGATGATGATAGTCCTTATAAATGCCAAGCTCAGTATATGTGGTGTAAGCACGTGATTTTTGCCCTATATGAGAAATACTCCCAAAAAATCCAAAATAAAATGTTTTGTGTTGTTTGCAATTTTTTCGAATTTTTGTGTTATTTTTCTTTTATTTTTTGCATTTGTGCGTTCGTGTTTATATGTCTAAATTGATAGAAAAATACAAAAATATATGTTGTGTGCACATTTAGGACTTAATTGTGTACT
The DNA here is from genome assembly GCA_026770625.1 of Nicotiana glauca. NCBI lineage: Eukaryota > Viridiplantae > Streptophyta > Magnoliopsida > Solanales > Solanaceae > Nicotiana > Nicotiana glauca. The sequence goes on along the minus strand of MU713657.1, from coordinate 197,807 downwards.
TAGGAATTAACTTAACCATGTTTGGTTTTTAAAAAAAACGAAAATCACAAAATATGTATTTTTGGTAATTTTATCATTTTTGTTTAAATTGTGTGATTTTGTTTTAACTAATGTTTGGTCTTGTATGTTAATTATTGTTAAGGGTTAATTCATATCTTTTCAAGATAATTTTGGTTTTACAACTTGTTTTAGGATTTTTGGTAATTAGTAATTAAAAAGGAATTAAAAGAAGAAAAAGAAAAGAGTGGAGAATACAATAAATCGGAATGGGCCAAATTGATTTGAAGCCAAAGCCCAATTTTAATATCAGAAGACCCGGTCCAAATTTTCCTGGCCATACAGACGCCCAAACGACTCCATTTGTAGGCCAGGTAATCTCAGTCGTTGATCTTGCATAATCCTACGGCTGAGATTCCATCTCTTTACCCATTTTCTAACCCGACCCGTTACCCGATTCCCACCGACCCCCAACTTAAACCAAACGGCACCGTTTCATTTTGAGTGGATGATCCAGGCCGTTGATCATTAATGATCCAACGGCCAAGATTGAATTCCCCCCTCGTATATAATCCCCATCTCTCACCCCACGCCCCCCACAACCAAACACCCCTCTTACCATCATCGTCTCTCTCAGAGACGGACCAAGCAATAGCAAAACCCTAACCGCCCCTAGACTCCTCCGCCTGAAACCCGGCGGCAACAACGCTGTCGGTCACCAAATTAACACCCCTTAAGCATCTGACCACCCTCTCCATGATTCCACCACCCGTTTACCTCAAATCACTTCCCATCGTCTCAAATCTTCATTTGAAGATTCGAGCAGAACTTGAACATGCCCCAACCAAGCCCAAACTCACACCCTGGCACCCCCTGACCTCCCTCGTTACTAAAACACCATTGGCCTGGTTCGAATTTTGTTAGAACCATTCGAACCCCAAAATCAAACCAAGAACCCTAGAAAAAACAAAACTTGGGGTCTGTCCAAAATTGAAAGAAAATTTGGGGTCTAATCAACCTTAGTCGAAGTGTTCTCAGTTGAGAACACTCAATTAAGGTCCGTTCGACCTCAAAAAAGGGTTCGAGTTAAGAGTTCGACCTGGGTTCGTCTGAGTTTCTATTTTTGGAGGTATTTTTTCTCCTTTCCTTTTTGTTCTTGCTTATTGTTATTTGTTTGTGTTTTATATTGATTTTGTTCTTGACTTTTATTCATCGTGGTTCTCCTACTCCATCTGACCTTTTTATTTGGTCGAACTTTATTCTGTACATTGTGAATGTATGTTATAAGCTATATTCAATTTGAATAACTTCGTCGAATAGGTAGTTTCATATAAGTTACCTATTTTGTCCAAAGCCACTGGGATCACCTTGTGTGTCTATTTGATTCTGATGTTTATTAGTTGTATATGTCATAAACTCTGTAATCGATTATTTAAGTATCGTCGATTAATCTGATTGAAAAACTAGAGAAGCATGATAATAGGCCATTGTTGTTCTCCAGTATGTTTACCATTTTTTTTTGCTTCTTTCTTGTTCTGATTTTGTGATCGAAATGAACCTGTTTGGTGAATTTAGTTTTCCCCTTTGAACCAGACTACTTGTTCATTTGTATCAACCCCCTGCTTGATCATTTGGTTGAATTTGAGAATTGGTTATAGCTGTGTAATTATTTGGTGATTAGTAATCAGTGTTAGTAAGAATTTAGAGAGGTTTAAATACAGATTGATAAGGCTCAGGTTAGGACAGTAATACACAGGGGTTAAGGGGGTAATTTTTGGATTTAACAGAGTTTGTAATTAGGATAATTTAAGGGTCTGTCAAGTGGGTAATTGGATGTTATTAGTTTAATCTCAATGGAGGACATAACATAGTAGCATGGGTTTAATATGAATATTATAAGACACCCATGACCCTTGATTGAAACAAGAAGGCACAAAGCATGCAAGCATGGGGAACCAATAACTTGCATTAAGAGAAGGCCTTAAGGCATGGGAATCAAAGGGGTATGGGCAGAGCTTAAGGTCTGAGTATTCCCAGGCAATGTTAGGGGCCTGTTTTAGGCTATAAATAGGCTCACTTAAGACTAAGAAAGGGCTGGAATTTGAAAGAAAAAAAACTCCAAAGATATAGAAATTTGGCTGAATTTTAACATAAGAGTGCAGTTTTAGAGAGTCAAAACAAGCTGTCCTTTATCCAGAGATCAGTAGTTTGAGAGTTTTTTGGGAGTGTTCTGTTTTGAGTGTTAAACAACAGAAAATCTGAACCGTCCATTGCATCTTTTGCACTTATGGTTCATCCTGTTCTGTTTGTGATTGCTGGCTTCTTTCTGGGATTTCACTGAGGTTTTCTTTTGGCTTTACCTGAGTTTTCTGTTGGTTTTTATTGTTACTGTTCCATCGGTTTGCTGGGAATTCTGCTGGTTTTCTTTGGTTAAAATTTGTTGCTGGGCTTTCTGTTACTCTATTGTTGTGTTGCTATTGCTACTGTTGATCCCCTTCTTCCTTCTTCTGTTCTGTTCTTCAATCCAGGCACACACATGATTTCAACACTGATGTAACTGTGAGATTGAGCATGAAATGAAAGTGTGAAGACTTTTAAATACTGAATGATTGCATCTGTTTAGTAGATAAATGATGAATTAGTGTTGTACCTGTAGTTCAATAGGACATGTGATAAGTGTTTGTATAGTTTAGTTTTATAACTCAACAAGAATGCATGATGTAGTCTTGTACTTAGCTGGAACTGTTTAGGTATTTAAACTATAGTTTGTAGTTGTCAATTGAAGATTCAATTGTAGTTGGTTGTGTAAATTGTAGAATGAAATAAAGTAGTTAGTGGGTTGTCTATTCAGATTTAATCTCCTATTAGTGATTGTGTTTTAAACAGATTTTAGGACTGTATCCCAATGAGTAGTAAATTCGCCATTCCTCTTAGTACCATGTAGCTTTAACCACTTTAGCTAACTCTACCAAAATCGGGTTCCATTAGGCAATGTATAGGACAGTGTTTGAATCCAGTTAATAACATCTTCTAGTAGCTAATTCCAGTAGTCTCAATCATTCAAGAATGTTAGTTCAAATCAACTTGGGGAACGGTTAGTTTGTTTTAACATTTTGTCAATCTCGCATGCATATTATAATTTCAGCTTTAGTAGTTCGCTTATAGAATGAGGCACGAACAATTTTCTATTTTTACGAGTTCGAGTGCAAATTTCTGTTAGCATCTATTGTAATCTAATAACTAATAAGAGTCCCGACTATAACAACTCGTAAGCATGCAAATGAATTAGGACATTTTCTTCTTTCAATTTAGAGACGGACGAAAAATAGAAGAATGTAGTCACTTTAGGATGATCCTTTTAAAATAAATGAGATGAGCCTCGCCAAATAAAACTCACAAGTTGTGGGGCACTCCATAAATGAATATAATAATTGGATAGACTTCGGGATCGGCCGCTTAGTGAACTTCACGGCTTTTCCCCAAAATAACAATGCGTTAGTCTCTTTAGGCGCGTACTTTAAATAACCTTACTTTCTTAAACTTGGGTGCACAATTATGTGACCCAAATCCAAATCTCAACGAAGTCGAAATGTGTCGATAATCACGGGTACATTGATTGTGACGTGGTTCGAGATGCATTTTCATGACGTTGTAATTCTTCAAAAAAATAATGAGTGAGACGAGCCTCGACAAACAAAAATACATAAGCCACGGGGCCCTCTATGTGTGTTTGTAAAATTACTTAGATTTCGGGATGGACCGTTTAGCAAAATTTCACGGCCTTACCCAAAATAATTGTACGCTAGTCGCTCTAGGCACGCCTTTAATAAATTACTTTCTTAAACTTGGGTGCACATATATGTGACCACAAATCCAAATCTCAACGGAGTCGAAATGTGTCGACAACCACGAGTACATTGATGTGACGTGGTTCGAGATACGTTTTCACAACGTTGTAATTCTTTGTTAAAATAATATTAATAATAATAAAAGATTTGAAGAGTTAAAACTTGCATATAGATTCATAATTGTTAAAATGAGATAAATAAGCCAAATACGACAGTTGAGCGACCGTGCTAGAACCACGGAACTCGGGAATTCCTAACACCTTCTTCCAGGTTAACAGAATTCCTTATCCGGATTTCTGGTTCGCGGACTGTAATAAAGAGTCAATCTTTTCCTCGATTCGGGATTCAACCGGTGTCTTGGGACACCATAAATCTCCCAAGTGGCGACTCTGAATCTCTTAATAAACAAATCCCATTTCGATTATCCTTTAATTGGAAAAAACTCCCTTTGCCACACCCCCTCATGGGGTGCGGTAGCGCCAAAAGAAGGTGTGACAGCTCTGGCGACTCTGCTGGGGACCTTTAAAACCCAGAACCACTGGTTCAGGGTTAGAAATTCGAGCTTGTGATAAATTGTTGTATTTTGGCTTTATTATCTGATATTTTCATATGATGTGTGCTTAATGTGAAATATGATGCTTAGTACCGCTTTGATATTATTTGACTGTACATATAAACTGTGCCGAACCCTTCTCTTCTTACCTCTGGGGATGTGCTCACTGTTTGAGACTCCCTATTCTGTTAGTGTCATACCTTGAAATAAGAAGGGATCGGACAAGTTACAAAGCTGGACGATCTCGCGGGTCCCCGGTACGTAGCCCCCTCCCCGACTCGAGTTGTCTGCTCGGGTACACTATCTAGAATACAAACCCAGGTTTTTAACTTAAAATAACTTGACTTCATTCCGGATCCCTAGTAGGAACGCTTATTTGCATCATGTTGCATTTGATTTAGGGGACTCAACACAGGGGTTGGGTCCGTCTAGGATAGGTAACCTGAAATAGAAAGACCATTCTGCTGTCTCCTGTTTGTTTTATGCATTTATTTGCTTCAGACTTGCATGCTGACCGGCTTATGAAAATCGAAAATATTGGAAAATGAAAAAAAGGGGGGGGGGTGGAAGAGAAAAATAGCAGCGTAGAGAGATAAATACTTATTTTTAGAAAAAAAACCAATGCCTAAGTAGTGTCGAAACTCTGCTGAAATTTTGAAAAAAAAAGGAATGTTTCTTAATTTATTTTAAAAAAAACAAAAGAAAAGAGTCTTGTTTTCAAATTCAGTTCTATTGGCCCGAACTATGCATGTTTGATTCTCACCGGATGTGAGATACGTAGACAACCCTTATCGGGTCCAACTCCCCTTTTTGCAAAAATAAAAAAAAAATGTAAAAATGTCAAATTTTAATTTTTGTCCCAAATAAGTCGGGTGATGTCGTTTTGTCAAAAATAGCCGAATGTTCCCGAAAGGGACGCCGGAAGGCTGACTTTTCTTAAACAGCCACTTTTGGGTCATTTTAGGCTTTTGGCCGGTTACCCCTACAGCCTTAAAATCTTCGTCCCTGAAGTGCTGAAAGGCCGTGTCCGAAAAACCAGTTTTTCTTTTTTTTTTTCCTTTTAAAATTGGGGAAAAATGAAAAATTAGTTTTATTTTTGAGTCAAATAAAGGTTTTTCTTTTGTCTAAATTACCTTAATAAATGTGCATAATGTGCACGAGTCGGAATTCATCTGGAGCTATTATAAACATGGTCCCTTTGGGTTTGCGCATGTGGTGGAATGACTTAGGAGAATCAGGGCAAGATACAGTCAAGTTGTACTTGGGAGATCTGGTTGGGTTGCTGAACATTGATCCGAGTGGGGACATCATACGGGCGTTAATCTCATTCTGGGACCCAGCACACAATGTGTTTCGTTTCTCAGACTTTAAGCTCACATCGACACTGGAAGAACTAGCAGGGTACATCGGGGGTCCTAAAATTCCTATGAGAGAGCAGTATCTTATTGCGCCAAGGGCCGTGACCATACACAGGTTCTTAGACACTGTGAAGATCCGCAGAACGGTACACAACCCAGATTAATCAGAGGGTTTTTGTACTTTGGCATTCATATACGACAGATATGGTCATCTTGGAGGGTTCAACAACCCGAAGGTAAAATCTGTAGTGGGGAAAACCGGCTGAAATGGGAAAGGCACAGGTGTATTGCTTTTATGATAGCCTTTCTGGGTCTGCTGGTATTCCCTAGTAAAGACGGGAAAATTAATATACAAGTCGCTGGGGTCGTCAGCACTTTGCTCAAGCAAGACAACAGCATTCTGGCACCAATGATAATAGCAGACATCTACCGTGCTCTTACTGTTTGCAAAGCCGGAGGGGGTTTCTTTGAGGGTTGCAATGTATTGCTCCAAATGTGGATGATCGAACACTTGTGTCATCGCCCTCAGTTCATGAGCTATGGGTCATTTAAAAAGACTTGTATAGAAGAGTTCTCCACAAGGGTCGACGGGTTCAGTTTGCCAGAAGGGGTCACTGAATGGGTAACTCTCCTGTATTCTGTCTCCGCAAGCCAGATAGAATGGGCATTTGGGTGGTTACCCGTAAATGAAGTCATACACATGTCAGCCGTCAAATCTCATTTACTGCTGATGGGTCTCAAAAGTATTCAGCCATATGCGCCATACCGAGTATTGAGACAGTTGGGGCGGCGCCAAATATTTCCAAAGGAAGAGGATCTCAACGGCCAGGTGGTCGAAATTGGGCCCAGTGGGCAGTTCCCTGAAGTGGTAGTTCGAAAAATCTGGAATGAATGTCAAACCCTGAAAATAGATACCTGTGTGCGGGATCCGGCCAAATGCGAAATGTCGCCGGAATACCTCGCATGGTACATGAGAGAACTTGAGCACCAGAGGCCAGCTAAAAAACCCCACGTCCAAGACTTCGCAGAATCATCACAAGCGCAATGGGGTTGGTTGGCGAAAGAAGAAGGCTATCGGGTTGAAATTGGCAAGTTAAAACAACAGGTTCGGGACCTGAAATATGAAAATAGCTTGCAAGTTGAGGCTGATACAGGAGAAAAGAACAGGTTGACCCAAGAAAACAAGTCCCTGAAAGCCCAAATCCGACGAGTCAGAATGGATGCCAACAACTAACAGAGAATTCGGGCCGACAAAAGGATGATAGCTGGGTTGAGAAACCAGGTCATTGAAAGCCAAGAGGGTTTGGGAAGGGCAGAAGCTAGCATAGCAAGAATTCGAGTCAGATGGGAAAAAGGTATAATGGCGCCAGCAAAGCACCTGCAGCAAGTGAAGAGGGATTATGAAGGGACCATTGCTATATTAAGAGAAACAAATTCCACTCTCAAAGAACGGGTCTTTGAACAAGCCCGAGATGACAGAACTGACAGGGAGCGTTGCTATGATTTGATGGCATGAATGGAAGAACAAATGGATAAGTTCCAGGATTAGCTCGCTAACAACGCTCAAGTGTTGGGGGCAAAGAATCAACGAATAGAACAACTGCTTATGGAAAGGGAAAGAATCAGGGGAAGAATCGAAGAGATCGGGCACTACATCACCATGTGGTGCCTAGCATGTGAGGAAATGCCCCGTACTACCCTCTTTGCTTCAGTCATGGTCTACATCTACCAGATCATGGAAGAATTGAAAAGCTTGCAAAGAGGCCTTACACCAAAGCCCGCGGAAAGGCCGAACGATGCCCCGCGGGCACCAAAACTCAAAGCTTTAGTGCATCCCTAGTCCAAGTCTGTATTTGCTATTTTAAGAGTCTGTTGTCTGTCCGTGTGTTCCTCTCTTCACATCAAATTATGCTAGTAGTGCAGAGTCTGTATTTTGTTTTTCCTTTTCCAAGTAGGTAGTTTGTAATAGAATGTTTCGGTAATGAAATGAATTTTCCAAAAAATTAGTGTCTGTATTTCTCACTTGTGGCAGAACTACGCCAGGTCTGATTCATGCGGGGACATGATACGTAGGCAATCCCCATAAGATTCGACCACCACTAAAAGAAAAAGAGAAAAGTCAAAGTGAGTAAACAAAAAGAAAAGAGAGGAAAAGAAATAAAGGAAAGTTTCTGAAACACTTAAATGAGGCACAAATAAAATAAGTCGGGATGATGCATGCAGTTAGAGCAAAAACATGTTAGAAATGGTTAACTGCCTAAGAACATTGCATCCCCCAACGTGCAATTGCAATATCTGTTAAAACTCTAACACTGACAAGTTCGTTGTTTTTCCAATTTCAACCAGTTAGTTTGTTAAAGTGTACTGGCACCATACCATTATCAAACAAGATCCAAAGGGCCCATACTAAAAAGCATGACTAGTTCAGACCAAAGTGTTGAGGAGGAAAGAATGGAAAGTCAGCTCCTGAAGGAGGCAATGGAAAAAATGGAAAAATGAGACTGGAGATGAACGAAATGCAGCTAGCCTTGGCTAGGGTACAAAAGGGGCCTGAACCACCCATTACTCCTGCTCTCCCACCAGGACACGCGCTGGAATACCCTCCCCCTGGCCCTTCGACAAGCTTCCCCAGTCACCACTACTATCAGGGAAGAAATCCCTATGATCCCCAAGCTCCACCACCCAATCAGAACCCTCCCCCAACAAATGTTCATGTTTTCATGGGACCCCCACCAGCCACACTACAGAGATCATCTAGTGAGCCGTTGTTTCAGGCTCACGATACCCAATATTAACCCCCCTGAACTGACATTCAAAGTACCCGAGCCACATGCCTATAATCCCCACTTTGAGGTCCCGACGGAGATTGAAAAGCCGGCTAAGAGCCCAGAACAGGATGAAGTGCTGCGAAAATTTAAAAGCCCGGAGAAATCCTTCAGAAATATGCACGGGTTAGGCAACCAGGTCAGCGTGGCCTATAAGGATCTATGCCATTTCCCTGACTTCCAATTGCCGACGAGGTACAAAATGCCAAAGTTTGATCTATACGAGGGGCACGGCGATCCTATGGCGCATCTGCGAGGGTTTTGCAGCAAGATGAGAGGAGCAGGTGGTAAAGATGAGCTGTTGATAGATTACTTTGGCCAAAGTCAAAGTGGGTCTGCACTGGAATGGTACACAAGACAGGATCCGAGCAGGTGGTAAACCTGGGACGACCTAGCACTAGCATTCGCAGGTCACTTTCAGTACAACCTTGAGATCGTCCCTGACCGTCTCACATTGCTGAAGCTTGAGAAGAAGCCTGGAGAAAGCTTCCAAGAATTTAGGTTCCGGTGGAGAGAACAGGCAGCCAGAGTTGATCCTCCGATGAGAGAGGGAGAAATGGTGGACTACTTTCTGCAAACTCTAGAGCCAACTTACTTTGGTCACTTGGTGACGTCAGTGGGCAAATCCTTCAATGAGGTAGTGAAAATGGGTGGTATGATCGAAGAGGGACTTAAGTCCAACAAAATCCTGAGTTATGCAGCGATTAAAGCCACTACTCAAGCCATTCAGAGTGGCACGAGAGGTGCGCTCGGGAAGAAGAGAAGAGAAGAGGTCGCAACAATACCCACACAAATTAAGAGGTCCTTCCCCCCGTTATCAATCTAGACCCCATCACTCAAATTACCCACACACTCCAAATTACCCTCCACAGCCCTACTACCCACAACAAGAAGCACCCTTCTCCATCCATCAAGCCAAGGCATACACCTAGCCTTCGGCTCACCCGCAATGGCGCGCGCTGGCTCCCCAAAACATATGTCCACCTCCCTGAAATACATACCCACCTCCACAAAACACCTATCCACCGCCAAGGGCCTACAGGAACCCTCCAAGGACAGGTTTTCGGGGGAATCAGGCTTTCAGAGATGAAAGGGTGCAGAGACAAAGAACCTTTACTGAGTTGGGAAAAACCTATACTGCTTTGTTCCACAAATTGAGGCAGTTGGGTTTGTTGAGTCCTATTGAGCCCATATTTCCAAATCCCCTTCCCCAAAATATGGACCACTCGGTAAGCTGTGAGTATTGTTCGGGGGCTCCCGGACATGATACCGAGAAGTGTTGGAAGTTGAAACGTGCAATGCAAGATCTTATTGACACCAACAAGATCGAGGTTCAAACACCAGAGGCGCCGATGGGCATCAATCAAAACCCATTGCTAGCACACCACAAAACTCACATGATCGAGCTTATGCACGAAGGAGGGGAGCTAAAGAAACCCTCATAGACGGTGATGATGATCCGTGCTAGTCCAAAGGAAAAGTCGACCGGTAGGGAAACGGAGGTACAATTGGAGAAGGTGGATGTCAAGTCAGTGGTGGTAACGGGGAAGAGTTCGCTTGTTGCGCCAAAGAATCCAGAACCGATCAAAGTAACGGTGTAAGGGGTACCAAGCAGGCCGGCATGCACAGGGACAGTCGTTATCAGGCTAGTAATGCAGATGCCGCTAATCAGCGAGAAAGTCGTGCCTTGGAGCTACAGTAAAGCAATGGTAATGTACAAGGGGAAGGAGGTTGTGGAAGAAATATGTGAAGGCCAGGGGTTAACTCGTTCGGGGAGGTATTTTGCTCTCGTGGAGTTAAGAAGGTCCAACCCAGCGGTGATAAAGAAACCCGTGATGGAGGAAGAGGCGGAGGAGTTTTTGAAGAAAATAAAGGCCCAAGACTACTCCATTGTGGAGCAGTTAAGAAAGACTCCGGCACAGATTTTGTTGCTATCCTTGTTGATCCATTCCAGTGACCATTACCAGGCACTGATGAAAATCCTGAACGAGGCTCATGTTCCGGATAAAATCTCGGTAAATCACTTGGAAAGGATATTGCACAAAATCTTCGAGGTAAACCGGGTGACGTTTTCTGATGATGAATTGCCGGCAGAGGGTACAGAACATAACAAAGCCCTATACTTGACCGTGAAATGTGAAGAATCGGTGGTCACCCGAGTATTGATTAATAATGGGTCGAGCGCCAACATCTGTACTTTGACTACTCTGAACAAGCTGAAGGTCGATCATGACCAAATTCACAGGAACAACGTCTGCGTCCGAGGTTTTGATGGGGGTGGTA
>MU713657.1:138025-178931 GCA_026770625.1 Nicotiana glauca | reverse complement strand
TCGGGAGCCCGCCCGTAGAACGGAGGTGTTACTTTAAAGTTGTTGCATTCGGGAGCCCGCCCGTAGAACGGAGGTGTTACTTTTAAGTTGTTGGATTCGGGAGCCCGCCCGTAGAATGGAGGCGTTGCTTTTTAAAGTTGTTGGAGTCGAGAGCCCGCCCGTAGAACGAAGGTGTTACTTTTAAGTTGTTGCATTCGGGAGCCCGCCCGTAGAAAAGAGGCGTTGCTTTTTAAAGCTGTTGCAGTCGGGAGCTCGTCCGTAGAACGGAGGTGTTACTTTTAAGTTGTTGCAGTCGGGAGCACGCCCGCAGAACGGAGGTGTTACTTTTAAGTTGTTGCATTCGGGAGCCCGCTCGTAGAACGGAGGTGTTACTTTTAAGTTGTTGCATTCGGGAGCCCGCCCGTAGAACGGAGGTGTTACTTTTAAGTTGTTGCATTCGGGAGCCCGCCCGTAGAACGGAGGTGTTACTTTTAAGTTGTTGCATTCGGGAGCCCGCCCGTAGAACGGAGGTGTTACTTTTAAGTTGTTGCATTCGGGAGCCCGCCCGTAGAACGGAGGTGTTACTTTTAAGTTGTTGCATTCGGGAGCCCGCCCGTAGAACGGAGGTGTTACTTTTAAGTTGTTGCATTCGGGAGCCCGCCCGTAGAACGGAGGTGTTACTTTTAAGTTGTTGCATTCGGGAGCCCGCCCGTAGAACGGAGGTGTTACTTTTAAGTTGTTGCATTCGGGAGCCCGCCCGTAGAACGGAGGTGTTACTTTTAAAGTTGTTGCATTCGGGAGTCCGCCTGTAGAACGGAGGTGTTATTTTTCAGTTGCTGCAGTCGGGAGCCCGCCCGTAGAACGGAGGTGTTACTTTAAAGTTGTTGCATTCGGGAGCCCGCCCGTAGAACGGAGGTGTTACTTTTTAGTTGTTGCAGTCGGGAGCCTGCCCGTAGAACGGAGGTGTTACTTTAAAGTTGTTGCATTCGAGAGCCTGCCCGTAGAACAGAGGTGTTACTTTTTAGTTGTTGCAGTCGGAAGCCCGGCCGTAGAACGGAGGTGTTACTTTTTAAAGTTGTTGCATTCGGGAGCCCGCCCGTAGAATGGAGGTGTTTCTTTTTAAAGTTGTTACCGTCGAGAGCCCGCCCGTAGAACGAAGGTGTTACTATTAAAGCTGTTGAAGTCGGGAGCCCGCTCGTAGAACGGAGGTGTTACTTTTCAGTTTGTTGAAGTCGGGAGTCCGCCCGTAGAAAGAGGTGTTGCTTTTCAGTTTGTTGAATTCGGGAGCCCACCCGTAGAACGAATGTGTTACTTTTTAGTTATTGAAGTTAGGAGCCCGCATGAAAAATAGAGGAATACGTTTCAAGATCAAATCAAAAGTCAGTAAGGCGGAAGGTCACAACCAAAAATCCCCAGCATAACAAGTTTTAATGAAGGAAGAAGTATCCCCAGCGGACATAACAAAATGATGAAACTTGTGTTCAAAAAAAGCAAAAGGCCAGTGTTATACCCAGCAGTTTTCGCAAGAAAGAAGCACCGGAGGAAACACAAGCCGACAAGAAAGCAAGACAACGAGAGCAAGTTGAATATAAATAAGATGTGTGGTTCCTAGTTAGTCTAGCTTTTTGTTTTCTTTTAGCAATGGTGTAATAAGGAGATCGGTAAGCGTTAGTAATGGAATGCAGCAGCAGTAACAACAAAATTCCAGTCCCATTGTAGTCCCAGCTACCAAAACTTCCCGAACTACGTTGACCCGATTCCCTTTTAGCCAGGGATATGTAGGAGACCTTTTGAAGCAAAGGTTCGGTCAAATCTTTCAAAAAAATGCTTCACATGGAGTACTCAAACGGGCAAAAAATCGCTCGATTTATCTTTGCACGAAAACTCTTCTTGTTTTCGGACAAAGAGGGGCAGCTGTAAGTACGTGATTTTTGCCCTATATGAGAAATACTCCCAAAAAATCTAAAATAAAATGTTTTGTGTTGTTTGCAATTTTTTCGGATTTTTGTGTTATTTTCCTTTTATTTTTTGCATTTGTGCGTTCGTGTTTATATGTCTAAATTAATAGAAAAATACAAAACTATATGTTGCGTGCACATTTAGGACTTAATTGTGCACTTAGGAATTAACTGAACCATGTTTGGTTTTTTTTAAAAAAACGAAAATCACAAATATTTTGGTAATTTTATCATTTTTGTTTAAATTGTGTGATTTTGTTTTAACTAATGTTTGATCTTGTATGTTAATTATTGTTAGGGGTTAATTAATATCTTTTCAAGATAATTTTGGTTTTACAACTTGTTTTAGGATTTTTGGTAATTAGTAATTAAAAAGGAATTAAAAGAAGAAAAAGAAAAGAGTGGAGAATACAATAAATCGGAATGGGCCAAATTGATTTGAAGCCAAAGCCCAATTTTAATATCAGACGACCCGGTCCAAATTTGTCTGGCCATACAGACGCCCAAACGACGTCGTTTGCAGGACAGGTAATCTCAGCCGTTGATCTTGCATGATCCCACGGCTGAGATTCCATCTCTTTACCCATTTTCTAACCCGACCCGTTACCCGGTTCCCACCGACCCCAACTTAAACCAAACGGCATCATTTCATTTTGAGTGGATGATCCAGGCCGTTGATCATTAATGATCCAACAGCCAAGATTGAATTCCCCCCTCGTATATAATTCCCATCTCTCACCCCATGCCCCCCATAACCAAACACCCCCCTTACCATCATCGTCTCTCTCAGAGACGGACCAAGCAATAGCAAAACCCTAGCCGCCCCTAGACTCCTCCGCCTGAAACACGGCGGCAACAATGCCGCCGGTCACCAAATTAACACCCCTTAAGCATCTGACCACCCTCTCCATGATTCCACCACCCGTTTACCTCAAATCACTTCCCATCGTCTCGAATCTTCATTTGAAGATTCGAGCAGAACTTGAACCTGCCCCAACCAAGCCCAAACTCACACCCTGGCACCCCCTGACCTCCCTCGTTACCAAAACACCATTGGCCTGGTTTGAATCTTGCTAGAACCATACGAACCCCAAAATCGAACCAAGAACCCTAGAAAAACCAAAACTTGGGGTCTGTCCAAAATTGAAGGAAAATTTGGGGTCTAATCGACCTTAGTCGAAGTGTTCTCAGTTGAGAACACTCGATTAAGGTCCGTTTGACCTCAAAAAAGGGTTCGAGTCAAGAGTTCGACGTGGGTTCATCTAATTTTCTATTTTTGGAGGTATTTTTTCTCCTTTCCTTTTTGTTCTTGCTTATTGTTATTTGTTTGTGTTTTGTATTGATTTTGTTCTTGACTTTTATTCATCGTGGTTCTGCTACTCCATCTGACCTTTTTATTTGGTCGAACTTTCTTCTGTTTATTGTGAATGTATGTTATAAGCTATATTCGATTTGAATAACTTCGTCGAATATTTAGTTTCATATAAGTTCCCTATTTTGTCCAAAGCCACTGGAATCACCCTATGTGTCTGTATGATTCTGATGTTTGTTAGTTGTATATTTCATAAACTCTGTAATCGATTATTTAAGTATCGTCGATTAATCTGATTGAAAAACTAGAGAAGCATGATAATAGGCCATTGTTGTTCTCCAGTATGTTTACCATTTTTTTTTGCTTCTTTCTTGTTCTGATTTTGTGATCGAAATGAACCTGTTTGGTGAATTTAGTTTTCCCCTTTGAACCAGACTACTTGTTCATTTGTATCAACCCCCTGCTTGATCATTTGGTTGAATTTGAGAATTGGTTATAGCTGTGTAATTATTTGGTGATTAGTAATCAGTGTTAGTTACAATTTAGAGAGGTTTAAATACAGATTGATAAGGCTCAGGTTAGGACAGTAATACACAGGGGTTAAGGGGGTAATTTTGGGATTTAACAGAGTTTGTAATTAGGATAATTTAAGGGTCTGTCAAGTGGGTAATTAGATGCTATTAGTTTAATCTCAATGGGGGACATAACATAATCGCATGGGTTTAATATGAATATTATAAGACACCCATGACCCTTGATTGAAGCAAGAAGGCACAAAGCATGTAAGCATGGGGAACCAATAACTTGCATAAAGAGAAGGCCTTAAGGCATGGGAATCAAAGGGGTATGGGCGGAGCTTAAGGTCTGAGTATTCGTAGGCAATGTTAGGGGCCTGTTTTAGGCTATAAATAGGCTCACTTAAGACTAAGAAAAGGCTGGAATTTGAAGGAAAAAAAACTCCAAAGATATAGAAATTTGGCTGACTTTTAACATAAGGGTGCAGTTTTAGAGAGTGAAAACAGGTTTTCCTTTATCCAGAGATCAGTAGTTTGAGAGTTTTTTTAGAGTGTTCTGTTTTGAGTGTTAAACAACAGAAAATCTGAACCGTCCATTGCATCTTTTTCACTCCTGGTTCATCCTGTTCTGTTTGTGATTACTGGCTTGTTTCTGGGATTTCACTGAGGTTTTCTTTTGGGTTTACCTGAGTTTGTTGTTGGTTTTTATTGTTACTGTTCCATCGATTTGCTGGGAATTCTGCTAGTTTTCTTTGGTTAAAATCTGTTGCTGGGCTTTCTGTTACTCTATTGCTGTGTTGCTATCGCTACTGTTGATCCCCTTTTCCTTGTTCTGTTCTGTTCTTCAATCCAGGTACACACATGATTCCAACACTGATGTAACTGTGAGATTGAGCATGAAATGAAAGTGCGAAGACTTTTAAATTCTGAATGATTGCATATGTTTAGTAGATAAATGATGAATTAGTGTTGTACCTGTAGTTCAATAGGACATGTGATAAGTGTTTCTATAGTTTAGTTTTATAACTCAACAAGAATGCATGATGTAGTCTTGTACTTAACTGGAACTGTTTGTTATTTAAACTATAGTTTGTAGTTGTCAATTGCAGATTCAATTGTAGTTGGTTATATAAATTGTAGAATGAAATAAAGTAGTTAGTGGGTTGGCTATTCAGATTTAATCTCCTATTAGCGATTGTGTTTAAAACAGATTTTAGGACTGTATCCTAATGAGTAGTGATTCGCCATTCCTCCTAGTACCATGTAGCTTTAACCACTTTAGCTAACTCTACCAAAATCGGGTTCCATTAGGCAATGTATAGGACAGTGTTTGAATCCAGTTAATAACATCTTCTAGTAGCTAATTCTAGTAGTCTCAATCATTCAAGAATGTTAGTTCAAATCAACTTGGGGAACGGTTAGTTTGTTTTAACATTTTGTCAATCTTGCATGCATATTATAATTTCAGCTTTAGTAGTTCGCTTATAGAATGAGGCATGAACAATTTTCTATTTTTACGAGTTCGATTGCAAATTTCCATTAGCATCTATTGTCATCTAATAACTAATAAGAGGCCCGACTATAACAACTCGTAAGCATGCAAATGAATTAGGTCCTTTTCTTCTTTCAATTTAGAGACGGACGAAAAATAGAAGAATGTAGTCACTTTAGGATGATCCTTTTAAAATAAATGAGATGAGCCTCGCCAAATAAAATGCACAAGTTGCGGGGCCCTACATAAATGGATATAATAATTGGATAGACTTCGAGATCGGCCGCTTAGTGAACTTCACGGCTTTTCCCCAAAATAACAATGCTTTAGTCTCTTTAGGCGCGTACTTTAAATAACCTTACTTTCTTAAACTTATGTGACCCAAATCCAAATCTCAACGAAATCGAAATGGGTAGATAATCACGGGTACATTGGTTGTGACGTGGTTCGAGATGCATTTTCATGACGTTGTAATTCTTTTAAAAAAATAATGAATGAGACGAGCCTCAACAAACAAAAATACATAAGCCGCGGGGCCCTCTATATGTGTTTGTAAAATTACTTAGATTTCGGGATGGACCTTTTAGCAAAATTTCACGGCCTTACCCAAACTAATGGTATGCTAGTCGCTCTAGGCGCGCCTTTAATAAATTACTTTCTTAAACTTGGGTGCACATTTATGTGACCCAAATCCAAATCTCAATGGAGTAGAAATGTGTCGACAACCACGGGTACATTGATGTGACGTGGTTCGAGATACGTTTTCACAACGTTGCAATTCTTTGTTAAAATAATATTAATAATAATAAAAGCTGTGAAGAGTTAAAACTTGCATATAGATTCATAATTGTTAAAATCATATAAATAAGCCAAATACGACAGTTGAGCGACCGTGCTAGAACCACGGAACTCGGGAATGCCTAACACCTTCTCTCGGGTTAATAGAATTCCTTATCCGGATTTTTGGTTCGCGGACTGTAATACAGAGTCAATCTTTTCCTTGATTCGGGATTCAACCGGTGACTTGGGACACCATAAATCTCCCAAGTGGCGACTCTGAATATCTTAATAAATGAATCCCGTTTCGATTATCCTTTAATTGGAAAAAACTCCATTTGCCACACCCCCTCGCGGGGTGCGGTAGCGCCAAAAGGAGGTGTGACATGTGGTATTGCAAGATCATAATGGGGAGACATACCATTGAGCCAGACAGGTATTATGCTGGTTGCGCTTCTTTCTACTCAGGTTGGTTGGAAGACAATCATGATGATCTGTGCCAGCTAGGGTTTGCCTGAGGTCACATAATCATAGATGAAAGGGATGAGACACAAGTCAAATATAACCAACTGCGCAAAAGGATCCGGGAGTATGAAAGCGAGCACCATGAAATAAAAGAGTCCAACCAAAAGCTGATTGAGAAATGGAAGGACATGGCTATCAGTGCCAACAAGCGACTGTGATACTTGGAGCGAGGCATAGTGGAGTTGGAGAGAAAGTTTCTCAAGAGGGTCGAAGATTGCCAAAATGTTGAAGGAACCGAAGGCGGACACCTAGCCAGGGCCTACCTATGGGACTTCGCGAGTTGGGAAAGCTGTTCGACGGAGCCAGGGATGCCGAATCTAGGGAAGGTCCTTCTGGGACCAAGTAGATAGGAATTTTTCTTTTCGCTTTATAAAATGTAATAAGGTCGATAGCCATTAGTGATTTTCATTTCCTGTTTATTTAGTGTCAATTTGGGATTCATCTATTTTTTGTCAATAAAATGAGGCATTTAGCATTCTAAGTTCTCCAAATCAATTTGTCGCTAGGCCTACCACGGGCACAACGAGGCTCCCAAATTAGGACACGTTTTATATTCATGCACTATGTGTTTAAATATTGCAACATTTTTTTATCCTAACTAATTTGGTTATCTTTTTGTTTTATTTTTGTTATTCTCCTCCCCAAAGGTTAGTTCGTACACTCTGGCAACATCATCCTATTCCACAAGATCCAAGCGCCCTCCACCCACTCCTCCTCTAAGTCCTGTTAAGAATAAGAACAAGGGCAAAATAGAAGATTTTAACATCAGAAATGAAAACACAACAGTAGAGGCCATTGATGGCCATGGTATTCGGGTTCCCAATGAAAATGTGTCACAACTCAAGCAGAAATTGTTGAAGTTTCAAGAAGAGCTTGATGAGGTTCGGAATCTGGCCAACATATCCTTCTCCCTTAGCACCCCAGACACCATCTTCCCTAACGGACAAAATCCCACACCTCCACAAAAGCAACCAAATCATCATATTGTTCCAACAAAGAACCAATGCAACACTTTCCACACTCCAAACAACCATCCATTACTCATCCCCAAACCACAAAACTCTGTAAATGACCATTTCCACACCCATACACCCGGCCACCACAACAATCACATCTATGTGGAGACTGTGCCGCTCTTCACCCAACCTATAACTTGCACCCCTGAGTCTGGGGAAAAGGATCTACTCATCAGAAACTTGGTTGAAGAGCTTAAGAAACTAACTAGCCGAATCCAAGGCACCGAATGAAGTAGAGGGATCGAAGGATTAAACTATGAAAATCTCTGCATACAACCAGATGTCGAACTGCCAGAGAGGTACAAACCTCCCAAGTTCGAGATGTTTGATGGTACAGGTGATCCAAGGGTCCATCTAAGAAAATACTGCGACAAGCTGGTCGTGGTAGGAAAGGACGAAAGGATCTGCATGAAACTGTTCATGAGGAGTCTAAAAGGAGATGCACTATCCTGGTACATTAGCCAGGATCCCAAGAAATGTTCGAGTTGGGTAGGTATGGCCTCTTATTTCATGGACATGTTCAGATTTAACACAGAAAATGCACTGAATGTATTCTACATTCATAATCTGAAGAAGAAGCCTACAGAAACATTTCACGAGTATGCTACTCGCTGGAGGTCGGAAGCTGCTAAGGTCGGACCTTTCTTGGAGGAGGAACAAATGAACAATTATTTTTTCCGGGCTTAGGACCTCCAGTATTATGAACGGCTAATGATGATTGAAAATCATAAGTTTTCCGACATCATCAAGATGGGGGAACGAATTGTAGAAGGTATCAAAAGTGACATGGTTACAAACTTCGAGGCCTTGCAAGACACAAATAAGGCCTTGCAGTCTGGTGATGTGTCTAAGAAAAGAGACGTGGGGGCTGTAATGGTTGCTCAAAGGAATAAGTCTCCCCACAAATGCCAAACCTACCATATACCTCAACTCACATATCAGTCAGCTCCAAACTACCAAGCACCCTCCTACCAAGCCCCAGCACCAACTTATCAGTCACTTCTACCTCCCATATATCAGCCTACCTTGCCCAGATATTCCCAACCTGCACATGTCTACCAAACCTACAATTCCCAACCATCTTATTACCAATCAACCCCCGCAAGCCAAAATTTTCCTAGGCCCCGACCTAATTTTGATCGGAGGCCTCCAAAACAATACACCGCCATCGCCGAACCCATTAATCAGCTATATGAGAGACTCAAAACCGCCGGTTATGTCACCTTCATCCTTGCTTCAACCCCTGAGAACCCTTCTCAGTGGGTTAACATAAACAAATCTTGTGGACACCATTCCAGCATGAAGGGACACACCATCGACGAATGTCGCTCTTTAAAAGACAAGATACAGTCCCTAATTGATAAAAAAGGTCATTGTAGCGAAGGAAGCCACTCCGAATGTACGCAAAAACCCCTTACCATACTACAAAGGCGGGGGTGTTCACATGATTGAAATAGAGGATGATTAGGATCTCGAGGGATCCATCGAGTTGATCACGGAAGGCGATGATCCAAAAAAGCCAGCAGTTACTCTCAACCCCATCATAGTCCAGATTCAACCATCCGCGGTCACTGAGATAGATGTGTCTATCCCTCTTGAGTTTGAGGCAGCACCATCAACAAAAATACCGACGCCGTTTGAGGTTACAGTTTTACCACCCAAGGAACATGTCCCATTTAAAGTAAAGGTAGCCTCACTGATTCCAGTGGCGATGACCACCATTCTGTTATTCCATACAAAAGCTATTCCTTAGGATTATACGGCCGAGGCTAGAAGGAATGGTAAAGTCAGGTTCGAAAAGACTATTGCAGCACAGGATATGACAAGGACCAGAAGATTCTGTACCCCGGAGCACTTAGCTGAGTCGAGCAAGCAAGCTTCCAACCGACCACTCATCATTGAAACAAGTCCAGATGACCTTTGGAGGAAGATACATGCCAAGGAGTATTTGGTCATCGACCAGCTAAACAAAACACCAGTGCAGATATCTATCCTCTCATTGCTGCAGAATTCTAAAACACATAAAAATGCTCTGTTGAAGGTGTTGAGTGAGGCATACGTGCCAAGTAACATCACTGGTGGAGAAATGGCCAATATGGTGGGACAAGTATTGGAAAACCATAAAATCACCTTCTGTGAGGACGAGCTGCTGCCTGAAGGGTTGGGTCACAACTAAGCATTGCATCACCGTGCAATGCGAAGACTACTTCATCACTAGGATCCTAGTCGATGGGGGTTCCAGCTTTAATACATGTCGATTGATAACACTCAATAAGCAAGGTAAGGGACTGCATGAGGTAAAAGAAGGAGCAATCAACGTGAAAGCTTTTGACGAGTCTCAGAGGTCCATCATCGGTGAGATTAGCCTATGTCTGCAGATGGGACCGACTTGGTTTGAGGTCGACTTTCAAGTAATAGATGTGCCATCATCCAACAACCTGTTGTTAGGGCATCCTTGGACTCATGCTGCGGGGGTTGTAGCTTCAACTCTGTATCAGGTCATAAAATTTGAATGGAATCACTAGAAAGTGATCATTCACAGTGATGGCAGCAACCCTATATACAGTCGTCAGACCGTTTCAGTGATAGGGGGAAGAAGAAATCTAGGCAGAGAGACCTACCACCACATCGAGTGAGTCAATGTTGTTGACAAAGATAAATGGTGGGACAACAAGATCGAGAGTATATTGAATTTGAGTGGGTACGAACCTAGCAAGGGGCTCGGCAAGAACCTCCAGGGGATTGCTAAACCCATAAAACTTAAGAAACACGGCACTGCTTTCGGTCTGGGATACGAGTACACTTAGGAAGAATTTAACAACTAGTCGCCACCATGGCGTGGTCCTTACTATCCATTGGACCAGACAATACCGCCTTTGGAGCAGACTTTCTAACAGGCTAACATTATTTATAGGACAGACGAAGAAGAAGCACTCGTAGCGGTGAAGAACTTGTTCCTGGAAGACAATGACATGGACTATTGTGTTGTTTTCGATGAGGAGGGGGGAGGAAGGTCCTTCCATACAAGCTGTGAGCAGGGGAGCATACCTCAACAATTGGACCATCAGGACTACCAGATCCCGGCGAGCCTCGGGGTAGCAAGGATAAAACAAGCATCATGCACTATTTTTATTTTTTACTAGATGATTATTCTTTTTTGCATTTTTGATTTTCACAATAAGATCTTCAATGTTCAAAACAGTTATGGAATTTATCAAAGCAATTCGATTTTTATTATGAATCAACCCACATTATTATTTTTCTCTCATTACTTTACTTTTACAACATTACTATTACTTACCTTGATGAACCAATAATTGTGACATGCAGTGAGACAACGCAACAAACAGACATTGATTTAGAAGAAGATGACATACCAGAGGACATCGTCAAAGAAGTTGAGAACTTTGAGAACAGACCTAAGTCCAACCTGGACGAGACTAAAATTGTTAACTTGGGAGATGCAGAAAATGTCAAGGAAACACCAATCAACGTTCCCTTATCACCGTCAGAAAAGAAGGAATACACACAATTTCTAAAGGAATATGAGGACATATTCGCCTGATCATATGATGACATTACTGGTCTAAGTACATATATTGTGGCCCATAAACTGCCAACTGATCCGACATGTACGCCGGTAAAACAGAAGCTCAAAAATTTCAAGCCAGATATGAGTTTGAAAATCAAAGAAGAAGTCACTAAACAGGTCAAAGCTAAGGTTCTCAAGGTACTAGAATATCTGACTTGGTTAGCCAACATTGTACCAGTACCAAAGAAGGACGGGAAGGTAAGAGTCTGTGTTGACTACCAGGTTCTCAACCAGGCCATTTTGAAAGACGACTTTTCCTTGCCAAATATACACATCTTGATTGAAAATTGCGCCAAGCACGAGATACAGTCATTCATAGATTGCTTCACTAGTTATCATCATATCTGGATGGATGAGGAAGATGCTGAAAAAACGGCTTTCATTATGTTGTGGGGAATGTATTGTTACAAAATGATGTCGTTCTGCCTGAAGAATACAGGGGCCACCAACATGAGGGCCATGACTACCATTTTTCACGATATGATACACAAAGAAAGTGAGGTATATGTGGATGATGTCATCATCAAGTCCAAGAAGTCCATTGATCACATGGAAGATTTGAGGAAGTTCTTCAACGGATTGCAAAGGTACAACTTGAAACTGAATCCCGCAAAGTGTGCATTTGGGATTCCCACCGGGAAGTTACTTGGGTTTATCGTGAGCTGCCGAGGAATAGAACTGGATCCATCAAAGGTCAAAGCCATTCAAGAACTCCCACCGCCAAAGAACAAGAAGGACGTGATGAGTTTCTTGGGAAGACTTAACTATATCAGTCGGTTTATAGCACAGTCCATAGTTATCTGTGAGCCAATCTTTAAGATGTTGAAGAATGACGCCGCTACCAAATGGACCAACGACTGCCAAAAGGCCTTCGACACAATCAAGGAATACCTGTCAACACCACCGGTCTTGGTCCCACCCGAGCCAGGTAGACCCTTATTACTCTACATCATTGTATTGGATGGAGCCTTCGGTTGTGTTTTGGGGCAGCATGGTGAAACGAGGAGAAAGGAACAAGCCATTTACTATCTCAGCAAAAAGTTCACTCTGTACGAAGCCTGGTATTCTCTTTTGGAATGCACCTGTTGTGCTTTGACTTGGGTAGCTCAGAAGCTGAGGCATTACTTCTGTACCTATACCACGTATGCCATATCAATGATGGATCCTTTAAAGTACATCTTTCAGAAGCCCATGCCCACTGGCAAGCTAGCCAAGTGGCAAATCTTGCTGAGAGAATTCAACATTATTTACGCAACTCAGAAAGTGATCAAAGGACAAGCATTGGCAGACCACCTTGCTGAAAACCCCGTGGATGGAGAATATGAACCTTTGAAAACATATTTTCCCAATTAAGAGGTATTATTCATAGGAGAAGACATTGCAGAATTCTATGATGGTTGGAGAATGTTCTTCGATGAAGTAGCAAACTTCAAAGGAGTTGGCATAGGAGCGGTCTTAGTATCAGAAACCAGTCAGCACTATCCAATGTCTGCCAAACTCAGGTTCCCTTGAACCAACAATATGGCCGAATATGAAGCCTGCATCTTAGTGCTCAAAATGGCCATTGACATGAATGTGCAAGAGCTGCTAGTGATCAGATATTCAGATTTACTCATACACCATGTGCGTGAAGAATGGGCAACCAAGAATTCCAAAATACTCCCATACCTACATTATGTACAGGAATTAAGAAAGAGGTTCACGAAGACAGAATTCCAACATATCCCCAAAGTCCAAAATGAGTTCGCTGATGCATTGGCTACCTATCATCAATGATACAGCATCCAGACAAGAATTTCATTGATACCATTCCCATAAAGATCCATGATCAGCCAGCTTATTATGCCCAGATTGAAGAAGAGGCAGACGGAAAGCCTTGGTTTCATGATATCACGGAATATTTGGCAAAGGGAGAATACCCAAAGCTTGCCAATCATACTCAGAAATGCACACTACGGTGATTATCCAACAACTTCTTCCACAGCGGAGGAATCCTATATAGGAGGACTCCTGATTTGGGAGTACTAAGGTGTGTCGACGCAAAGGAAGCATCCAGGTTACTAGAGGAAATTCATGCTGGGACATGTGGTCTACATATGAACGGTTTCATCTGAGCAAAGAAGATACTCCGAGCTAGTTACTTTTGGATGACTATGTAAACAGACTGCATCCAGTATGTCTGGAAATGCCACCGTTGTCAAATACATGCAGACATAATAAAGGTACCTCTGAGAGAGCTTAACACAACAAGCTCACCATTGTCGTTCGCCGCCTGGGGAATGGACATCATTAGACCAATTGAGCCTGCCACTTCCAAGGGACACAGGTTCATCCTAGTGGCGATTGACTACTTTACCAAGTGGGTCGAATGAGCATCTTACAGAGCAGTGACTAAGAAAGTTGTGGCAGACTTTGTCCACGATCACATTGTTTGCCGATTCGGGATTCCAGAGTCAATTATTACTGATAATGGCTCCAACCTTAACAACGACTTGATGAAAGCTATGTGTGAAACCTTCAAGATCAGACACAAGAATTCTATAGCCTACATTCCTCAAATGAAGTGAGCTGTCAAAACTGCCAATAAGAATATCAAGAAAATATTGAGGAAAACGATAGAGAAGCATAAATAGTGGCACAAAAAGTTATCATTTTCTCTATTAGGGTATCGTACCACAGTCCGCACATCAAGTGGGGCAACCCATTATATACTGGTTTATGGTACAAAAGTCGTTATTCCCACCGAAGTAGAAATTCCTTCCTTAAGGATCATACAGGAAGCTGAGCTCAACGATGCAGAATGGGTGAAGAGTCGTTACGATCATTTAGCTCTTATAGATGGGAAAAGAATGAACACAGTGTGTCATGGTCAACTTTATCAAAACAAAATGTCTAGAGCCTTCAACAAGAGAGTCAAACCCAGACAGTTCACACTAGGGCAACTGGTATTAAAGAAAAAAATTTCGTATCAAGACGAGGTCGAAGGGAAGTTCTCTCCCAATTGGCAGGGTCCGTACATGGTTCACCAGGTTTTGATATGAGGAGCCCTCATACTTGTAGAAATGGACAGAGATATCTGGCCAAAGCCGATTAATTCAGATGTGTAATCTTTATATTTTCCCTATATGATGTAAATTGAACTACGCCTGACATGATTCCCGTTTAAGAGGGGATACGTAGGCAGCCTTATGGGTTTGGTCAAAATTCAATAAAATTTTCATTTCCTCCTGAAATTGGAAACTGGGACACAATTTTGAGGAGGACCTCAAAATTCCGAAGTAATTTCAGCCGATCGTCGCGCAAGCAACAGTCAGAAACGTCAACCCATCAAAGTGGGGCAGAATTTTGAGGAGGACCCTCAAAATTCCGTAGCAAGAGAGTTTGCAATGTCTCAAACCGCGTCACAATCATCGGTTCATCTAAAAAACTATTTTATTATACATTTATGTTATACTTTGACAAATTGTGCATGTTTATCATCGAAATTATCTTGTTTAGAAATGCTACCCCAATAATACATACAGTAGCACTAGATCAAAGATGAGAAGATCAACCAAAGCCAGGGGGCATACGAACTAACCTTCCCCTTTAAAAAACTCACGATTTTTCTTTGGATGCAGGCACCAGGATTACGAAATCATTGAACACACTGTCCGCCCACAGAGCAAACATTGTTCAAGAATACAATTCTTCGAACCATCTGACTTACCAACATTTTCTATCCTCACACCAATGATACCACATATGTCACAATGCTCCTAGTAATTACCACGCCGCAATCTGCTATCAGCTAAGAAAATATACTATCATTTGCTATTTTATTTCTTGCATAAGGCTACTATTTTGCCTTCTGAGGTTAAGTTCTACCTATATCTGCATCTGCATTGCATAAGGCTACCATTCTACCTTCCAACTTGCATAAGGCTACTATTCTGCCTTTCGAGGTTAAGCTCTACCTCTATCTGCATTTGCATTGCATAAGGCTACCATTCTACCTTCCAACTTGCATAAGGCTACTATTCTGCCTTCCAACTTGCATAACGCTACTATTCTGCCTTCCGAGGTTAAGCTCTACCTCTATCTGCATTTACATTGCACGGCTCAAAGATCTCCACATTGCACGGCTGAAAAATTGCCACATTGCACGGCTAAAAGATCGCCACATTGCATGGCTAAAAGATCGCCACATTGAACAGCTGAAAGATCGCCACATGCTACTGCATCCTTCATGGGCTAAAATATCGTGGCGTCATCATTCGGAGGCACCATCCTCACATCCCGAGAACACCATGTCAAGGCCTGAGGATCCCTTTCAATCTTTTGCATATCATTATTCAAAGACATCATGGTTCGGAGGCACCATTTTTCATAGCTCGAGAACATCATTTCATAGCCTACAAATCCTTTATTACATGCTTCATGGCCCAGGACATCATGGTCTAAAGACGTCATCATAACTATCCGAAGACAACATTCATGGTCCAACGGGAATTTGCATCATGTCTAAATTTTCGCACAATATATGCTTGTATTACTTATTTGCAGGTAAACCGGCAAGCAACAACCGTCCCGGCAGGAGCATTCCCACTGCAGTGCCTGCAGCCACATCATACCTAACTACTCCCTTAAGCTTTTCTTTTACCCTGACCAAAACATTGCGTCCGTTCTTGGAAAATACCTGTCGACATACTCCGCCAACGGATCCTGAACTACATATGGCCTGATTCCTGTAAGATCAGGGATATGTAGGCAGCTCAGAAGCCAGGGCACGTCCTATCTACTTCAAACCATTTCGCTCGGTCAAAATTTGGCCATCATATCTTAGTCCGACAACTATTTCATCATTCCCGGTTAAAGAGGGGCAGCTGTTGATACCCAATTTTTCCCTATATCTATTTTTTATGTGAAATACCTTCAAAATGGCATATGTATGCATATATAAGTATATCCAAGTGTTTCCTTATTTTTCCTTAATTTTAAAAGATTTTTTTTAAAATCATTTTATTCCCCTATTTTTATCCATAAAAATTCAATAATTATTTCTAAATTATCATTTTTGGTGATTCATTTGTTAAAATTTTATATTTTTGCTAAAATATAGCTAAGGGATTTTTGCATATTTTTACAAAATTATTTAGTATTTTTAAGGCTGAAATTGTATAATTGCAACATTAGCCTCAATTAGGATTAATTACGTTTATATTCATAAAAAATCAAGTCCGGTATTTTTTAATAGTTAATTATGCATTATAAATCATTTTAGTAAATTTAATTTATTTTTAGAAATTAATTTATTATTTTTTATAAATTAAATAGGTAAAATTGGCTATTTAAATGTTAGCCCAATTTCATTTCAATTATAGCCCAATTCTGACCCCAGTTGAACCCAATCAAACCCCGACCCAATTTCAACTTAATCCGACCCAAACCCATTTTCATAACCCACCCACTTGCCTGTTTCAATCCAGGTGGTTGATCATTCAGATCAACGGCCAATAACCACCCTTACCTTAATTAATTCCAAACTACCCCCCAAACCCTTTCATTTGTTACCATACGCCGCCTCCGAATCCCTCCTTTCCCAAATCCTCTCTACAACACCCTCAAACCCTAGCCGCCGCCACCCTAATCTACCCTAATCCATGGCTTTCCAGGGTCATCTGAGACATGTATCAGCCTTCCACTGCTTAAATAGATTTGGTTATATGGTCTCAAGACCAGACTTTGAAGGGACTTGGTCCAGTCTTTACTTGATGACCTTTCTCCAGCCAGCCATGGCCATTCGAGTCAGACCTTTGACTCTCCTGGTTAACTTTCAAGCCCTTTCTCGTTGTTATTGGGTTCTTCTGAAACCCTAATCTCTGAGACTTTTCGATTTCTTTCAGATCTACCTTAGATTTATGATTGCCATGAACTTTTAAGCATCTTCTCGAAGCTTCTTTAACTTTTCTTTCAAAAAGATTCTTCATATTTTCCGATTAGGGTTCTTCTTTTAAATTACTTAAAACCTCTTCTTTGATTTTAACGTGTTTCTGATTTTGCTATGTTTTGCTTATGTCATTCTCCTATTTGAGTTTAGCATGTCGAAAGCCCTAATTTCTTTGGGGTTCATTTGAGTTTCTGAGGCTGTTTGCTAGTATTTTTTTGATTTATTTGTTTATCATCTTTAAACTCGATTGATGTTGAAAACCTTAATCTCTTTTGGGATCATTCGATTTCTTAAACTGTTTGCTAGTATTTGTTCGATTTATTTGTTTATCATCTTTTAAGCTCTACTATTGTTGAAAAAAACATATATCTTTGGGTTTGAAACTATTCGTTTGAATACCTGACTCGATTTGAAACTTCTTATTTCAAAACGTCTTTTGTTTAGTAATTCCTCTGATTCTAGGTTTTTACTATCTTTAAAACTCGACTATGCTCGAAAGCCCTAACTTTTCAGAAGGGTTTTCTCATCTGTTACTGTGATACCCTTTGCATGCTTCTGATACTCTATTTTTCTTCACTATATTCAATGTGAGTTGACCTACTGGATTATCATGCTTCGAATGTTTGCTATCTACTGAACTTTGTGCTACTATTGTATGCTGTTTCTTTTGCCAATAGGTTTGGCCTCGCATGTCTATTATTTGTGCACTCTATTTATATGTCGAGGCTCCTTCTTTGATTGATTTTCAATCTTGGGACTGATTTCAAAATTTTTCTTTTGTGAACTCTAATTTCACTCACCTATTAAAGTTAATTGATTCTTGTCCTTATTTTTGCCTTGCTAAATCTGCTTCCAAAAAATAAGTATATTTCTGTACTTAGACTCGATTGCTTACTTAATATTTTACTATTTCTTTTATGGAAATGATCAGTCTACCTACAAGATAATTTTCTTTCCTTATTTTTGAATATGTTAGCCCCGTTAAACAAGTGATTCCTCAATTAAAGGGTAATCACTTGGTTGATTGACTCTGACTGTTGATTGTTTTCCATAGTTGAATTAAATTTTACTTATTACCTTATTTCTCATATGTTTTCAAAAGTCTATAAATGCCATGCACCCCTCTTCTTTCAAACACACGAACACAAGGAATAAAATACTTGAGTTCAGAACACTCACTCTACTAAAAATCTCTCTTTCTTTTCTCTGTTTCTACTTGTGTTGCTGCCTTACCTAGCCAGCTGAAAGCCAAGGCCAGGTTGTGGGAAGCTTGTTTACTTTTTCTCTCTGCATTTGCATCTTTACTGGTATGTTCTAACTAATTTTTAGCATCAACAACAACATGTTTCTTTAGACAAGAGGGGTTGCTCTGATGGTAAGCAACCTCCACTTCCAACCAAGAGGTTGTGATCAAGGTGGGAAGTCCTTGGAGGGAAGGATGCCGAGGGTCTATTTGGAAATAGCCTCTCTACCCCAGGGTAGGGATAAGGTCTACGTACACACTACCCTCCCCAGACCCCACTAAGTGGGATTCTATTCGGTTGTTGTTGTTGTCGTTGTTGTTAACAACAACATGTTTCTTTACTATTTCCTTCACCCTTGTTTGTTTCTTGTTTGTGTTTAATCAAGTCCCATTATTAAGCATGATGTAATCTACCCTTTCTATTCTAAATCAATGCTTTCTTATGTATGAATTCTTTTAGTCACTTATTATGACTTATGAGTCCTAAAGCCCCATATCCCCTATATGTGTGGTATCTTTAGTTGGTTGGGGCATGACAGCATTAGACATTATTATGCATGACCCAAACCTGATTCCCCTGGGATCATAACCTCCATATCCCCTCTATATGTTATGTGTTCTGGTTGGTTCATGGGCATGCCAGCACCATCTATTGTTGTGCATGCCCAAACCTGATCTCTGCCTAAGGATATATTCTCCTTGTAATGTATTTCCAAACCCCTGTGGAAATATTAATTGTGTGCTTTACTACTGCTGTTTTCCCATCACCCTTTAACCATCTCCGTTCTCCACTCAGTTTTAAATTTCTATTCCCGCACTTCTACCATATTCTTAGACTTAAGGTCTTCCCCTCTTGTGTGAGCCTTGCCTTGGGACCCATGAGCTCTCTCTGAACTTGGAAACATAAGGGCTGGGCCTTCCACACTGCACTCCTATCTGGTTCTATAAACTTGGGGTGTAAGCACTGCCCGGGGTCCTTTGAGGCCCTTAGGGAACTCTGACACACCCAGGTATGAGAAAGGCTTTGAAGTCAGTGGCAATCGCAATGATTAATTATGTAAATCAGATAGGAAGTGAAGAATTAGGATTCCTCTGGTTGTAACTTCTTCTTTTACATTTATTTTGATGTAATTCATTATTTTGATATGTAATAATTTGTAATAAATACTCGGGGTTGGCTAATGGAAAAGGGATGGGTAATTATGCATGCTCAAGGGTAGAAAACATGCTTATAAGATTTGTGTTCTGAATGATTCAATTCTGCATTTCAGAAAACATGCCTATAGGATTGGTTTTAAGTCCTGCATGTTCAATTCTACATTTAGACACCATGTCTATAGGATTTATTATAAATTCTGCATGTTTGACTCTACATCTAGATAACTTGCATATAGAATTTGTTTAAAATTCTGCATGTTTGTTACCACTTAGACACCATGCTCTAGGATCTAAACGGCTGTAAGCAGATATCATGTTCATATTGTATAGAAATCATGCCTATAGGAATTTCCAAGTAAAATCCTGCCTGTTTCTACTCCACGTTCAATTAGATATCATGTCTATAGCGTTTAAAATCATCCAACTAGATATCATGCATATAGGGGTTAAAATCAGAAATATTAGATATCATGTCTATAGGTATTAAAATCAGCAATAGTGGATACCATCATCTGCAGAATCTGAAACTAGTCTAATTTAAAATTAGTTTTATCCTGAACCAGCTTTTAAGTAGCATAATCTCTTTAATAACACGGTTTATCAAGCATGCCTATGAGATCTCAAACCGTTCGTTTTTAAGTTGCTACTACTTTGCCACATTCTGAATCAGTAATAGACACCATGTTCATAAGATCTCACCCAAACACTTAGGCAAACCTTAGGTAATAACAACGAATAAAACTGAGCCTATTTCTATTAACTAGTAATTGCTACAACCAACAGGCAGTCTTGATTCGGACTTCTTGTCTGAGTTACGTAATAAATTGGTCTACTTCAACAACTTAAAATCCCATTTGCCTTAGTATTTTAGATTCATACCTTGATTATTGTTCTAGTCATGCTATTTGATTGCTTTGTTTGAGGAGGTATACATGAGCCTTCAGTGTTTTATGTGCTTTCCCCTTTTAGTGTGCATTCATATGTGTTTTGTATGTCGCCTTAGCTTTTTCACCTTTGAAACTTCAAATTCAGCCTAATATCCCTCCATTTTAGGAATAGTAGTCATAAGTGCCTCTGGGACTGATAGGAATGAGACGGGTAATAGCATGCACTAGTGGTCGAGACTAATCCGTGCTTTAGTACCTTAACGGGGCGGGAAGGGTAGATATAGATATGATGAACGGTGCAATAATACCATGTGTATCCCCTCTTTTGAGGAGTGATTACCGGGTATTGCATTTATGTGATCCATATTATAAATAAACCTAGAACTCCCTCCCCTCTCTTTCTTTTCCTTTAAAGAGTTATAACTTTCTTGTCAAAAATCAGCCTTTTAATGATTGCTCTTTCAAACTTTGTTTTACTTTCAAACATTTGTGTATTAAAATCCCTTCTTATTTGAGCCTTATCTGTTTACATGTTAATTGCACCAAATTCACAAAGGACTATCCGGCCGGTAACCACACTAGTGGATCCTGAGGGGTGCCTAACACCTTCCCCTTAGGATAATTTTAAGCCCTTACCCTATCTCTGGTTATCAAGCAAACTTAGAAATGAACCTTGTATGTGTCCTAATGCACCATAAATCATTCAGTGGTGACTCTTCAAATGCAAAACCCAGTTCCCAAAAGGAACAAGTTGCCATATACCCAAGAGGGAAAAAGGGGGCGCGACACTGCCTTCGGAGTGTGAAGCAGAGGTAGGCTCGAGCAATATCGCTTCAGTTCCTCCAATGAATGTTGGCATTTAGGGGTCCATGCGAAATCCTTTTTCTTTTTAGCAAGGAGAAGAACATGTGGATTCGATTTGATAACCTCAAAATAAATCGACCCAAGGCGGTTATCCGTCATGTTAACCTTTGTACGACCTTCACACTATCTACGATAGTGATATCTTTGATGGCCTTGATCTTATTGGGGTTGATTTCGATCCCTCAATTTGATACCATAAAGCCGAGAAACTTGCCAGAACCGACCCCAAAGGCACATCTTTCGAGGTTAAGCTTCATGTTGTACTTCTTCAAGATTTTGAATATTTCTTGCAAATGAGTTAAATGGTCCTGTGCGCGCAGGAATTTAACCAACAAATCATCAATGTAAACTTCCATTTTTTTCCCTATCTGTTCCGCGAACATTCTATTAACTAAGTGTTGGTATGTAGCTTCAGCATTTTTTAGCGTGACGGGCATTACATTGCAAAGTAACTTCCAAACTTAGTGATAAATGAGGTCTTCTCCTGGTCCTTCGGGTTCATCTAAATTTGATTGTACCCGAAGTAGGCATCGATAAAGGTAGGATCTTGTGGCCGGTCGTGGCATCGATCATGCGATCGATGTTAGGCAGTGGAAAAGAGTCTTTAGGACATGCCTTGTTTAAATCCTTATAATCTATGCACAATCTAAGTTTGTTAGCCTTTTTAGGGACTACAAGTACGCTGGCTAACCACTCGGGGTATTTTACCTCTCGAATAGATCCTATTTTAATAAGTTTAGTTACCTCATCCTTTATGAATGCAAGTTTCACCTCAGACTGGGGCCTCATTTTTTTCTTTACCGGTTTGAACCTGGGGTTAAGGCTTAGCCGGTGTGTTATTATTTCTAGTGGATCCCTGTCATGTCTAAATGGGACCAAGAAAAACAATCTATATTATCGATAAGAAATTGAATGAGTTTTTCCTGAGTTCGGGGGTTAACCCTATTTCTAGGTATACCTTTCTCTCGGTCGTGTACTCGATCAGTATGACATGCTCCAGTTCCTCGACTGTTGACTTGGTTGCATCTGACTCTTCGAGAATATCAAAAGTTCATGAAGTAAATCCTCTTCTTCTTCTTCTTCGATTACTTGTTCCTCCGATTCGGTCGAGGCTGGATGCGGTGATTGCTATTCGGCCGTCTGCTTATTTTTTGTGCTCGATTTTTTAGAGGTCGAAGGCACTGGTACCGGTGTCACTTCATCAACTGCAAACTTTTCTTTCACAGCGTGTTGTTCTCCGTAAACCATCTTTACACCATCCACTACTGGGAATTTCATTATCTAATAAAGGGTTGAAGGTACTGCCCTCATGTTGTGGATCCATGGCCCCCTAAGTAGTGCATTATATCCCATGTCGCCTTTGATGATATGGAATTTTGTATCTTGGATGGTCCCGGCCACGTTCACTGGTAGGATTATCTCCCCCATTGTTGTTTTGCTGGCCATGTTGAAGCCATTTAAGACTCGAGATGTAGGTGCAATTTGGTTGTGTAGGTCGAGCTGCTCTACGACCCTCGATCTGATTATGTTTGCTGAGCTACCTGGATCCACTATAACACGTTTAACTTGAACTTTATTTAACAAAATAGAAATTACCAGGACGTCATTGTGAGGCTGAGATATGCCTTCTTCTTTGTCATTGAATGATAGGACGCCCTCGGGCACATAACTCCGAGTTCATTTTTCTCTGGTGATCATCACCTTGGTGCATTTGAATATAGGCCCTTGTGGAACATCGACACCGCCAATGATCATATGAATTACATGTTTCGGTTCTTCCTGCTCATTTTTTCTATTTGAATCTCTTTCCCTAAAGTGGTTCTTAGCTCGATCACTGAGAAACTCTCGAAGATGACCCTCATTGAACAATCGAGCTACCTCATCCCTCAGCTGCCTGCAGTCTTAAGTCCTATGGCCATGTGTGCCATGATAATTACATATCAATATTGGATTCCTTTGAGAAGGATCATTTTGTATAGGCATAGGCTACCTGGTGCCTTTGATTATTCCAATAGCTGACACGATCCCCGATGCATCAACACTGAAATTATACTCCGAACACCGAGGTACTTCTGCGGGATCGGTATGTTTATCAAAACACATGCTCACTCATAAGTCCCCGATAATTCTGTCCTTGATCATTTCTTCGATCGTTCCGAGGAGGATTGCACCCCAAACCGTTGTTTCTTTGCTCCAAGACATATGGCTTATATCATTCCCTATTCGATCTCGATTCCGTATTTTTATCCCTCGAGGCCTTAACCGCCAATCTATTTGGATGAACTGATCTCGAGGGAGCTCCAAGCTGGTCATCCTCGACCCTGATCTTTGACTGATAACGATTATGTACATTTGCCCAAGTCACGGCTGGATACTCGACCAGATTTTGTTTCAACTGTCGTGACGCGATCGAACTCCGCTCGTTCAACCCCTGCATAAAAGCTTGTACTGCCCAATCATTTGAGATCGATGGTAATTCCATTCATTCCATTTGAAATCGAGATATGAACTCCCTTAGCATCTCATTATTCCTCTGTCTTATTCCAAAAACGTAGGATTTCCTTGTCGCAACCTTTATGGACCCGGCATGTGCTTTAATGAAGATGCCTTCTAACATAGCAAATTAATCAATAGAATTCATTGGCAAGTGTTGATACCAAATCATGGCTCCTTTTGACAAAATTTCCCCAAATTTTTTCAACAATACTGGCTAGATCTCATCATTATTTAAGTCGTTCCCCTTATTCCCGCAAGTGTACGAGGTAATATGTTCATTAGGATCGCTCGTTCCGTTGTATTTAGGTATATTGGTCATGTAGAACTTCTTGGGGATGGGCTTCAGAGCCGCACTCGGGGGAAAAAACTTTTGCACAAATTTTTTGGCATCCACTCCTTTCAAAACTGGGGTATCCCAGAAGTATTTGATCAACACGGGAGTTATACGTCTCCACTTTTTTGTCATTATCCTCAATCATTTTCTCCCCCGACTCGATTCTTTTGGTGAGCTCCTCAAGCATCCCCATAATCGTGGGATCAGTCCCCAAGCCATTACCGTTCAATCTTTCTGGCACCGGCTCAGTACGGCGAATGATTTCTAGTTCAACCACACTTGGAGTTTTATGCTGACTTTGAAGCTGAGAGATAAAAATCTATTGAGCTTGTAACATCTCGAATATTACTTGGAGGCTAACTCCCCCATCTCATATACCTTGTGTTCCTTGTCCACCAGATCGGAATTCCCTGCGTATACTTCATCCAGGTTCTGTGCCTAAATCCGCATTCAAATCAATGTATGAACTAACATCGACTGGTTCCACAATTGGCACTTCCCCAAGGTTAATCGGTGGTACACCGGCTTGTAGAGCAGCTGTATTGTTATTTTCCCCATGAAATCCTAGACCATCATCGTCGTGTACGGGTGCATTTTGTAATTTTGACATATTTTAACCCGAGAAAAAAAATTCTTGGCAAGAACATGTGTGGAAATAACGTGTGTTATCAAAATTAGTACTGAAATAACCACTATTATCTTTAGCCATGTCGCGTCGCCTTTTTCCCTCCCTTTTTACGTGAAAGAAGGTCCGGGTTTAGACATTCATGGGGGTAATAACTCATTTTCTTTTGGGAGTTGGGTATTTTGAAGAGTCGCCACCTAAAGAATTATGGTGCGTTAGGGCATCTAGAGCGATTAGCTCTTGGATTGGTTTGTATTACCAGAGTTTAGGGTAAGGGCTCAAAATAACCTCGAGGGGATGTGTTAGGCACCCCTCTTGGTCCACAACTGTGGGTCCCGGCCGAACTTATATATATGAATTAGTCTTTTAACAAATAAGTACTTGAAACAAATAATTACAAATAAAGCATGTTGGTCATTGTGTGACTCAGACAATAAGACAAAGAATTTGAACAAGTTATATAGAAAATCAAAGTTTTAAGCAAAGGATTTAGTGAAGGAGGGGGTCCTAGGTTGGTTAGCCTAAAGGATCACCCCACGCAATGCCCAGTAAACACTCCTCAATGAGGGGCTACCCATGACATTAGCGCATAGTCATCATATCCCGTTGTACCCTTGGTCATAGCCTAAAGCCTTCTAGTAACCTTGAAAATGCCTATGCGTGGACTACCCATCCCTTCCTTGTGGCCTTGGAGATATTTTAGGACCTCTAAATCTGGACAGTTCTAGAAAACCCCTAAGGTGATTTAAAAGGAGAAAATTCTAGGCGACAGGCAAGAACAATTAGGATTGCATATAAAAACAAGTTAGAGGCTCACAGTTACCTCCTCAAACATACCACATAAATGCACGTCTTCAAACAACATTCAAATACTTAAGAGAACAAATACTAGAACATGATATCTAGGTGAACAAAGGTTATAAAGTACTGAATTAGGCCAATATGTGAAGGATCTTGTTTAACTTGCCTACTGATTAAACCCGTTAAATCTGAACAACTTTAAGTAGTAGAAATACAGTTTCAGAGTTGCAGAATTTAAAATCGCCCTATAGGCTTGCCTAAACGCAGAACAGCGATGTCCTCAGAGCATGATAACTAAAATAGTGAGCAACTATTTTTAAAACGGACTCTTGAATTCCTATAGGCATGCTTGCTAGCTGATGGCAGTGCTTAAAAGATCTATTAAAGAGCGGCAATTGGTCAAGCCAATATCAAATGAAGTAAAACGAATTAGACTGACTTGTATAACTAAATTGATTTTAAGTTCTATAGGCAGGATTTCTGATTTTTAATTCCTATAGGCATGGTATCTAATTGTTAAGAACTGATATTAGAAACTTATAGGCATGATATCTAATGAAAACAAACGTAAATACCCGTTGTAACAGAAACTGAACCTGATCACATTCTATAAGTATGGTATCTACTTGTGAAGTTGGTTTTTTAACCTATAGACATTATTTCTATTATTGGAACCACTTAAACCCTATAGGCATGATTTCTAGCATGGTAAGAAAAATATTACAAGTATATTAATGTGATCCTATGGGCATGATTTCTAGCATGGTAAAGCAGACATAGCAAGTATGAAATCCTATAGGCATGGTTTCTACCCATGTTACCCCACAAATATGTAACTACCCACCCCTTTTCACTAATCACCCCAATATTCATTTACAAATAATTATTACAAACCAGATGAATAAATTACATAAATAGATAAAATAAAAAGAAGAAGTTACACTATAGGGAGCCTGAAGCAGGCCCAAGTGATTTCCCAAACCTCCAATAGCCTCAGATGCCAAATTTCATAGATAATATCATTGTCTAAGTGCATCAAAGTTCCCTAAGGATCTCAAGGATATCGGGCAATGCTCACACATAGACTATATAACCAAAACTAAGTAAGTGCAGTATGGAAGAGCCAACTTCAGTGCATCAGAGTTCAGAGGGATCTCATAGGAATCCCAAGGCAGTCACACACTGGAGGGGCAGAACATAAGGACCTAAGAGTAGAGTGAGGTACTTAACATAGTTTGAAAGGGTTTTAGTAAGAAAACAGTATTAAAAGAGACCTATTTGAAATAGTTTTGTAAAAACAACATAGGGAGTTATTCAATAAGACAATTTTGAAAACGGTAAGGTGATCAACAAATAATAAACCAAACACAGAACCAAAAGAGGTTCATCAGCACTCTAAGACATAGAATCAAACAGGTACAAACATTCACTCAGGGGTAATGGGGGATTTGGGGAAAGTATAGGGCACATAGTAGGCAAAGATGCACATAGGTACAGAATCAGAGAACTCCTGAAAGGGGTTCAAGGTATTAATGTACAGCATGAACTTCAAAATTAATACAGAATCAGACAGACTTAGGATAGCCAACTACTTTACACAGGAAGGTGCATGCCAGAAATCAGAGGAACGTAAGTAAAGAAGAGTCATATTGGGGGTATATTAGAAAGATTTTCATGAGCAGGCTAATCCTAAGGGGGTTGGACATATTCAGAAGCATGCAGTAAAGAAGACAGTGAAGTTGACATGTTAGTTGTAGGTTGAACAACAAAACCATAGACAGAAGCATATTAGAAACATGACAAACTAAAGTAGTAGAAGAAGCATATTGTTTTTTAAATTGGAATCGAAATCAGCACATACCAGTGAAGAAAAACATCAAGCACAAAGTGAAAGAGAACCCAATAGTTAGCCTTGGCCTGCAACCGGCTAACTTAGAACTGTAGTAAGTAACACAAAAGAGAGCAAAAAGTTTTGAGTGTGAGAAAGAGTTTTGAACCAATGTGTTCATGTGTGTTGACTGTTAATGAGAGAGCATATATATAATAGTTTGAAACTAGGTAAAATAAGGCACGAATCACAATTGTATAGTAATTATGGAACTCAGAACCAATTAGAGCAAAATCAGTGCAAGTACTCCCTTAATTAAGGGAATCAGTTCAAACGGTAAGAACAAGTAATAAATAAGGAAAGAAATCAATATGGTTGAGTATAACAAACAAGGAAATAATTCACACATAGTAGGCATAGAGTAAATAATTAGGGCTAGGTTCAGAAAATTCTAATTAAGGAGATAGTCGGTAAGAATCAAGTAACCATACAGACAAGGTAAGGGAAAGTTAGTTTAGGCAAGTAAATCAATCACATTGAGTAGGAAGGTAAGAATAGAAGGTTTAAAGGAAAGTTTTCAAATCAAACCAAACCAAGGAACAAGGAATTCAGAATCAATCAAAGAGAAAGTCATGAACAGAGTCAGCGTTTAGCATATAAATAAAGTAAGACATGGATAGTCAAGAGTCGATATACAACTCTAGCAAACATGAAAGTTAAACAATACTAATTCAGTGAGAAAGATGCAAGTCTTGATGTGAATAGTCAACACGAATACAAGAACATAAAATCAATGTAAGTTAGGCTAAGAAACTCAATAGAAGCATATCAAGGCAAGATAGTCACGAGAAATCACAGAAACTCAAAAACGTGAACCAGTCAATCATGTTGATACAGAGAACCAAACGAAAGAACCCTAAAAAATTAGGGCTTTCAACATAGACGAGTTAAAGATGTAGTAAACTCAATCAGTCAAAGTATGTAAGAAATAGAAGTTCAAAAACAAAGAATCAGTTAAACAAAGTTTTAAAAGGAAGTTCTGAAAACCCTAGCTTTAGAAGAAGATGGAAAACACTTGAAATCACACGATTCTTATAAAAAACCTCAAGGATAGTGTAAAACATTCAAGAAAAAAACTCAAATCGTCCTAGATCTGTGTTTTCAAAAGAGACCCATATAGAGATGAAGAAACTTGTCCATAAACCCAAATATCGTAGCAAATATAAAATGATTTTGCTTGAAATCACACTGGAATAGCCAGGAACAAGTAGGAGATGAACCCTAGATGCAAGTCGGCATAGCCCTGGGCCCTTGAAGACCTTAGAAAAGGCAAGCATGGCATGAGAGAAGCCATTGGAGGCTTAAGAGATGATGAGAGGTCACTGGAGATGGCCGGAGATGGGAGGTCGGTGGTTGAAGATTGGGGGTTAAGTTGAGAGTTTTTTTAGAGTAGAGAGGATCTTAGGGTGACGGATGTGGAGAAGTGATTAGGCTTAGGGGGTCGTTTGGAATAAAAAAGGAAAGAACAAACGAGGACCGTTGATTTATTAGATCAACGACCATGATTTGATGGGTTTTTGGTCGGGTACGTGTAATTAGGCCTGGGTCAGGTGGTTTAATCAGAAATTGGGTTGGGGTATTGGGTTGAATTTAGGCTACAATTGAAATACAATTTGGCTAAAGTTTTAAATAGCCAATTTAACACTATATAATCTATAATAAATAATAAATTATTTCTAAAAAATAATTTCGTGTACTAAAATGATTCAAAATAGCTATTTAACATATTAAAAATATAAAAGACCATTTTATTATTAATAACGTAATTGTACATTAATAAGGCTAATATTGTAATTATATGCAAATTGGCTTTAAAATATAAATACAATTATAAAAATGCGCAAAAAAATATTTAAGCAATATTTTGGCATAAATATAGGATTTAGATGGTTAAATTATCACAATAATAAATTTGAAGGATAATTATTGAAAATTTTATGAGTAACAGAGGAAGAAATAAATCAATTTAAAACCTTTAAAATGATAGAAAATTATAAAAATTATGTGCATGCTTATATATGAATATATATGCTATTTTGAAAGCATATATATCAAAAAAAAAAATATATAGGGAAAATTGGGTATCAACAGGCCCCATGGTGGGCGCCAAACTGTTTGCCTCGAAAATACGAGTAACAATTAAACTTGTTTATGATTTTAAAGATACGTGATTCAGTTCAATACTAATTAATAACCAAGAAATCTAACGTATAAATGAAAGAAGTAAGTAAAATCAAACCAGTGTGCAAGCCAGTCTCGACCTTGAGGTGGGTCAAGTGTAATAAAGTTAAAGGACAATTTTGATGAGTAATTAGAAAGAAAGTAAGAGAGTATATTCTTTTACCAATGATTGATTGGGGTCCCCTTTATATAATAGGGGAACCCTAAATAAGGTATTTTCTATTTACAGTAAGGAATCTTATTGGGACATCTGTCTAACCGCTAGTACGGATTCGTACTAACTCGTACAAATCTATTCCGGAATTTACCCCACGATATTGGGTATGTGGCGTGAATCTTGATCTTTCTGTTACAAATCCATAACGGCATCATATTGGGGTTGGTCATACTTGGCTCTGATGTTCCTCAAGAACTTAGATCTTTGAGCCTCGTATTCTGCCTTCGAGCTAGAGCTCGGTCTATATTGAGCATGTTCTCGATGCGACCTCTCGAGCCTACAAAATCGGGGGCATATGATTTTGATCGTATACAATATACTTTGTAGGATTTGCTTTTTGATGAATAACCTAGAAATATTCCCTCATCGCTTTTGGCATCGAATTTTCCAAGTGCTTTCTTCCCATTGTCGAGGACAAAACATTTACAACCAAATGTTCTCAAATATGTCAGCTTGGGCTTCCTTCCATTCAGTAGTTCATATGGCGTATTGTTTGGAAGGGACCTGATCATGCACCTGTTCACCAAGTAGCATGTAGTATTGACGGTTTCTACCCAGAACCCTTTTACAATGTTACTGTCAATCAACATTGTTCTTGCCATGTCTTCAAGCATTCTATTCTTCCTTTTCACAAAACCATTTTATTGAGGTATTATTGGAGCTGAGAAGTTGTGAGTGATGTCATTTTCATCATAGAATTCGTCGAATTTTGCATTGTCAAATTTTGTCCCATGGTAAGACCAGATACATACTACATTAAGGCTCATCTTCACCTGGATCTTCTTTACAAATTCCACAAACACTTGAAAGGTTTCATCCTTGGTTCTGAGAAACAGAGTCCAAGTGAATCTGGAATAGTCGTCCACTATGACAAATATGTACCTCTTTCCTCCTCTACTTGGCACCCTCATAGGTCCACTTAGATCCATATGGAGGAGATCAAGTGGCCTTGAGGTGCTAACTTCCTTTTTAGGCTTGAAAGAGGATCTGACTTGCTTTCCTTTTACACATGCATCACACACCCTGTGATCATTGAAGATTGGCTTGGGCAGACCACGAACCAGGTCCTTCTTGACCAATTTGTTCAGCAACGTGAAACTTGTATGACCCAACCTTATGTGCCATAGCTCAGCATATTCATCAACAGCACTCAGACAGTTAAGATTCCCATTTGCAAGGACTCAAAGTTAGCCATATAGATGTTTTTTGTATCTTTTGGGCACTAACACCGCTTCACTAGTCACAAGATTTGTGACTGTGCATTTTTTGGATACAAATTCCACTTTGTTACCCTTGTCACAGATTTGGGAAATACTCAGAAAGCTATATTTTAACCCCTTCACATGGTACATATTTTCAATAGAGTGAGAAATAATCTTCCGGATCCTTCCAACTCCTAGAATGTATCCCTTTTTGCCATTTCTAAAGGATGCACTCCCCCCTATACGGCTTTCAGTGAAAGAAAATCATTTGTACTTCCAATCATGTGTTTCGAGCAGCCACTATTTATGTAGCATTGTTTCCTGCTCCCTTTCACTTTTCCCTGCACAAAGAAATCAAGGGTTAGATTTATGAACACAAACAAGTATGGGTCCCCTGTAACTAGGAAAGGGGTAAATTAGGGCTCTTTTGGTCCAAGCAGGCATTATACGTTTTTTATGTGAAGAACCAGGTTTCCTAACAGTAGTTACTTTTTCAGCAAAAATTTAATTTTTCTGTTGAGATTGGAATCTGGCCTTACATGTTTCCTTAAAGTACCTAGTGTTACCACAGTGAGTGCATAGCCAATTGTCAGTTATAGTGGCGTACTTGCTATGAGGGTTGTAGGGAGTCTTTTCCCTTTGAAACTCAATTCCCTGACTATTTCCCCCATTGTTTGTGTACATGGTAGTGATAGTACCAGAGGACCAGGTCCACTTGAGTGATTTTTCAATATCACTCTTGACTCTTTCTAGTTCTTCCTGAAGTTGTTTATTTTTCTCAAGCTCGAGACACAGACTAGATTTCACTGATTTTAACTCATTTTCAAGCTTAATATGTGCCTCACTTGCAACTTCCTTTCCCTTTTGATTGTTCCCATGCCTACTCTCCATATTAAGTTCCTCAATTGTTTCCTTTAGATTACCACCACTACTAGTAGGTCATCTCTCGCATGCTTAATGTTAGCGACTCTTTTAATTAAAACTTCTTTCTCTTTTTTTAACACACCCAATGGTCTCTTTTAGATCGGCCACAACAACCACTAGATCGTCTCTTTCATGTTCTATTTTTGCAATTTTTTAGCTGAGGCATCTTTTTTTTTCTCTAGACTCTTAATCGTTTCCTTTAAATCAACCACAACGATTACTAGATCATCTCTAGATTGCTATGCTTCTCCTAGTTTCACAGTTAATGTATCTTTTTCATTTATGAGACCATGATAAGCATCAATTAAAACATTTGCCAAAGACATAAGTTTTTTGGCAGAATAAGACTTTAGATTTCTTTGAACATTCAGAAAATTTACCGCATCATCATCGTCGTCATCTCTATCATCATCAGACTATGCCATCAAGGCAAAAATGGAGTCATACTCAACTGCTTCATTTTTTATTGCCATTATGGAGATTTTACCTTGATCATCGTCACCTTCAGACTCGCTGGAAGAGTCTCCCCATGCAGCAAGAGCTTGTTTCATAACATTATCAGCGGTATTTTTCCTCTTGAAGCGTTTATCAGGAACTAGGTTCCTCTTGGTTGCTTTGTCATTGTTGTTTTTGTATTGATCTTGCTTTAGGAGATGTCAATTCTTGATGAAGTATCCTGGCTTATGTAAGCACGTGATTTTTGCCCTATACGAGAACTATTCCCAAAAAATTCAAAATAAAACAATTTTCCTTTGTGTGCAATTTTGAGATTTTTCGTGGCATTTTTGGATAATTATTTGTATTTGTCTGTGCATGTTTATTTGTTAAATTCAAAATATAAAAATATGTTGCATTTGCATTTAAAATTTAATTCTACAATTAGGAGTAATTAAGTTCTTTTACAAAATGAAAAAAAATCACAAAAGTAATGTATTTTGCATTTTTAGCATTTAATA
The DNA here is from genome assembly GCA_026770625.1 of Nicotiana glauca. Lineage (NCBI taxonomy): Eukaryota > Viridiplantae > Streptophyta > Magnoliopsida > Solanales > Solanaceae > Nicotiana > Nicotiana glauca. The sequence continues at coordinate 146,060 of MU713657.1, read as the reverse complement.
TCCAATTGTGTGATCTTATTTTTAATTGGTATTTAATTATGTGTGATAATTATTATTAGGAGTTAATTATTATTTTAAGATAACTTTGGTTTTTATAATTTAATCTTAGCATTTTTAGTTTTATTAATTAGGAAATTGAATAAATAGAAGAGAACAAAAATAGAAGGAAATTCGTATTGGCCCATCTTTCAAATTAAACAAACTAGGCCCAAAACACCCCTTACCCAACCCAAAAACCCCCGGGCCCGGCTGCCCCATAGCCCAAACCATACACCCCTCTCTCATTTTTTCATTTTTCATTCCTTCCTAATCACCCAAACCCTAAACCATCCAACACCCCATCACCTTCATATCCCATCTTCAACAAAAATACACCGACCAAACGACCCTTCCGTCGCTGCAACAACAGCCCCTTCACGACCACCGTCGACTCCATCAACTCAGTCGACCACCATCCACGAACCAAGAAGCCATAACAACCATCATCTCCAAGCCAAACGACCACCAGTTCGTCGAGCAGCGCCCAGCGACACGCCGGAAACCAACCAGCCCCCTAGTACCAGTCGACTTGCTCGTCGTCCCTCGTCTCCAGCTCGACAAAACAGCCTCACTCCAGCCCCAACACCACTTCTCCTCCTCGTCTTCTTCTGTCAACAACGAAATCCATAACAACCCTCCAGTCCAAAAAGAGACCAGCTATCTGACGTTGTGCTCAGTCGTACGTCGAGGCAGTGCGTCGAGGTTCCATTCGAGTCCGTGTCTGTTAGTCAAGCATCAAAATAGTGTTGTGAACGAAGCTGCGTTTCATCGGAAGTTCAGCATTGTTCGACGTTGGATCGTTAGCATAAAGGTCAGCCATAGCTCGTTCACGGATTTTTTGCTTTTTCTTTGGAGTTTCGTTTTCACTGTGTGTAATGGAGCAAGAAAGTGCAGTAGTAAAGGTCATATTTCTTACCTCGAATCTATGCTATTCACGGACCTATTTGTGGTTTCGTTTTAATATGTGGGTTCATTTTGATAAATTTTCGCATGAAGTATCCTACTGCATATTCGTTGGAGTTATATGTGTGTGCGTTTTGACGACTTTCCTATTGTTTTGAGTTCAATTGATGTTTGTGTTTTGGGCTGTAATGTTTGGTATTTTTCGGTTCAAATGGTTTTATTTTGTGTATTGTTTGTTTTCCTTCTCTTTGTTTCTCTTTGATGTTCGTCATATGAATTCAGTTTACATTTCGATTCAGTTAATTGTGATTCATACTGTTTCAACTTCTTCAGTTTGTTGATTCATCATACTGTTGGATTCTTGCTCATTCATTTGTGTCTAAGTTAACCAGGATTGATTCCCAATAGGGTTAGCTTATTCTCTTTGATCTGATGATGTATGATTCAATCTAAGTTCATGGGATTTATTGGTTGAATTTGATTAGGAATTTGGTTATAGCTTATATGTTTTGGTACAGATTGAAAGGGGATGGGGTAGAATACGAATTTCAGTAATTTCAGGGGTAATACAGGAATTGATAACTTGAAGAATTATTTATGTTGAGTGTTCTGTCCACTAAGCACTAATAATAGTAAAATAAGGCATTATTTAATGCATAGTGGGGAACAAGACATAATGGTGTTAAAAGAAGTAATTAAATATGTTACACATGCTTTGAATTAAAATAAGAAGAGACAAATAGTAGTGGGGGACAAATGAATTAAAAATGACACAAGACACATAGTAGTGGGCCCGTAAGGGAATATCATGGGCAAGAATTTTCGGAATCATTTAAGTGTCCCAAGTAAAGGGTCTGGTTTTTGGGCTATAAATGCTGGAAGTTTGGACAGAATAAGGAGGGCTTTTGGAAATCATCTTTGAGAGGTCACATTTGAGAATAGCATAAGTCTTTGATAAATAAACAATCAGTTTTGAGAGCCGAAGAGAAAAGGGGTCTTCTTTTAGTCCGAAAAAATCAGTCTTGTGAGTTCTTCATTAATCAGTCTAAGAGAGAACTTCTTTTGAAATCTTAAGAATCAGTCTGTTTGAGTGTATAACGGTGTCATTGGAATTTTGGGTCCAAATTTGGTTCAATTCAAGTTTTGCCTGAGGTGTTTGTGTTGCTGTTGGGTTTTACTGGTTTCTTATTGTTCCTGGTGCATGTTTCTGTTGTTGGTTTTGTTGTTGTATTGTTGTGTTGGAATTGGTATCAGTCTTGCTTGGTTTGAAAAATTTCTAGAATTACTGGGTTGTGTCTTGTTGCTGTTGGTATCTGCTATTGCACTACTGTTGTTATTGTTGCGGTGTTACTACTGCTGACTACTCCTCCTCCTTCTATTTTCCATTATCCAGGTACACACTCTGAAATCATGTATTGATGTAAACCTGAAGTTGGAGATGAAATGAAATGCTATCAAGTTTCCTTTTGAATTCTCTCGCATCTTTAATTGGATATTGAGTAGAATTTTTACTCGCAACTGACTTATAGGTGTATAAATTGGACTGTTGAATCTATCTCTACAAACATGTGAATATCCATTGTAATTAATCTTAGTGTTGATTACTAGTTATGAAATATAGTGTAGTTAATGTATTTCCAGCTAGCTGTAAAATAGTTTCAAATAGTTTACAAGTTCAAATAGTTCAAATGGAAATCAGCATGTTGGTTTAATGTGTCTAGTTCTGAAATTGTGAGGTTACTTGAGTAAATAACATCATTTTAAATAGCAATTTGAATAATGTTAGTGACGAACGTTAGCATGATGTCAGTTTGTAAGCGTTGATGTATTAAGTTCAAAAAATGGCTTTTGTATTACACATTGTTAACTCCAACGGTTCAATTCATCTAATACAGTTAGTTTAAGTTAATTAGAGAATGGTTAGTTTGTTTTAATATTTTTGTCAATCTCGTATGCATATTATAATTTCGGCTTTAGTAGTTCGCTAATAGAATAAGGCACGGAACAATTTTCCATTTTTACAAGTTTGAGTGTAATTTTCCAGTAGCATCTATTGTAATCTAATAACTAATAGGAGGCCCAAGCTTGTCAAGCATGTAAATTAATTAGGACCTTTTCTCTTTTATTGTAGAGACAAACTTAATAGGAAAATGTAGTCACTTTAGGATTATCCTTTTAAAAAATAATTGAGACGAGCCTCGCCAAATAAAATGACAAGCTGTGGGGCCCTCATAAATGTATATATTAAAAATACTTAGACTTCGGGATGGGCCGTTTAGCGAATTGCACGACCTTCCCCAAAATAATAACGCATTAGACTCTTTAGGCGCGGTTCTAATAACCTTACCTTCTTAAACTCGGGTGCACATTTATCTGACCCAAATCCAAATCTCAACGGAGTCGAAATGTGTCGATAACCACGGGTACATTGATGTGACGCGGTTCGAGATACGTTTTCACAACGTTGTAATTCTTTGTTAAAATAATGATAATAATATTAAAAGCAGTTAAAGGTTAAAATTTGCACATAAGCTAAAGCATGTTATAAATCAGATAATTAAGCCAAATATGACAGTTGAGCGACCGTGCTAGAACCACGGAACTCGGGAATGCCTAACACCTTCTCCCGAGTTAACAGAATTCCTTATCCGGATTTCTGGTTCGCGGACTATTAAATAGAGTCAAACCTTTCCTCGATTCGGGATTCAACCGGTGACTTGGGACATCATAAATCTCCCAAGTGGCGACTCTGAATCTCTTAATAAACGAATCTCGTTTCGATTGTCCTTTAATTGGAAAAACTCCCTTTACCACACCCTTCGCGGGGTGCGGTAGCGTAAAAAGGAGGTGTGACAGCTCTGGCGACTCTGCTAGGGAATAAACCTAGAACCACCGGTTCAGGGTTAGAAATTCGAGCTTGTGATAAATTGTTGTATTTTGGCTTTATTATCTAAAATTTTCATATGATCTGTGCTTAATGTGCAAAATGATGATTTTTACTGCTTTGATATTATTTGAACTGTATATATAAACTGTGCCGAAACCCCTCTCTTCTCTCTCTTGAGGAGTGCACGATGGTCGTGACTTCTTTCTGTTAGCATCATATTCCAAAAGTAGAACGAGGATTCGGAGGAGTTGCAAAATCGGATGGCCTTTTGGTTACTGGTACAAAGCTCCCATCCTCGGCTCGAGTTGTCCGCTCGGGTAAGCCAGGTCTAAAATAATAAAACCCAGGTGAAAACTTAGAATAACATGACTTCATGCCGGATCCCTAGTAGGAACGCTTATTTGCATCATGTTGCATTCGACTTAGGGGACTCAACACAGGGGTTGGGTCTGTCTAGGACAGGTATACCCAAAATAATGGACCATCTTGATGCATCATATGTGCTACATATTGCATTTATTCAACGGTAAAAGGGTGATTTGGCAGACCAATAATAGTTAAGGACAAATAGCACGCCTGGTCATATTGATCATGTTAAATAAGAAGGCTGCACGGCTTTTTAGATAAGCATGATATTATTTTAATCAAAGGCATGGGGAACAATTGTGGAATCCAAGAAGTAATAGTGTTAAAAGAAGTAATTAAATATGGTACCCATGCTTTGAATTAAAATAAGAAGAGACAAATAGTAGTGGGGGACTAATGAATTAAAAATGACACGAGACACAAAGTAGTGGGCCCGTAAGGGAATATCATGGGCAAGAATTTTCGGAATTGTTTAAGTGTCCCAAGTAAAGGGTCTGGTTTTTGGGCTATAAATGCTGGAAGTTTGGACAGAATAACGGGGGCTTTTGGAAATCATCTTTGAGAGGTCACATTTGAGAATAGCATAAGTCTTTGATAAATAAACAATCAGTTTTGAGAGCCGAAGAGAAAAGGGGTCTTCTTTTTGTCCGAAAAAATCAGTCTTGTGAGTTCTTCCTTAATCAGTCTAAGAGAGAACTTCTTTTGAAAGCTTAAGAATCAGTCTGTTTGAGTGTATAACGGTGTCATTGGAATATTGGGTCCAAATTTGGTTCAATTCAAGTTCTGCCTGGGGTGTTTGTGTTGTTGTTGGGTTTTACTAGTTTCCTATTATTCTTGGTGCCTATTTCTGTTGTTGGTTTTGTTGTTGTATTGCTATTTTGGAATTGGTATCAGTCTTGTTTAGTTTGAAACATTTCTGGAATTACTGGGTTGTGTCTTGTTGTTGTTGGTATCTGTTGTTGCACTACTGTTGTTATTGTTGCGATGTTACTACTGTTGACTACTCCTCCTTCCACTTACCATTATCCAGGTACACACTCTGAAATCATGTACTGATGTAAACCTGAAGTTGGAGATGAAATGAAATGCTATCAAGTTTCCTTTTGAATTCTCTCGTATCTTTAATTGGATATTGAGTAGAATTTTTACTCGCAACTAACTTATAGTTGTATAAATTGGACTGTTGAATCTATCTCTACAAACATGTGAATATCCATTGTAATTAATCTTAGTGTTGATTACTAGTTATGAAATATAGTGTAGTTAATGCGTTTCCAGCTAGCCGTAAAATAGTTTCAAATAGTTTACAGGTTCAAATAGTTCAAATGGAAATCAGCATGCTGGTTTAATGTGTCTAGTTCTGAAATTGCGAGGTTACTTGAGTAAATAACATCATTTTAAATAGCAATTTGAATAATGTTAGTAACTAATGTTCATGATGTCAGTTTGTAAGCGTTGCTGTATTAAGTTCAAAAAATTGCTTTTGTATTACACATAGTTAATTCCAACGGTTCAATTCATCTAATACTGTTAGTTTAAGTTAATTAGAGAATGGTTCGTTTGTTTTAATATTTTTGTCAATCTCATATGCATATTATAATTTCAGCTTTAGTAGTTCGCTTATAGAATAAGGTACGGAACAATTTTCCATTTTTACAAGTTCGAGTTTAATTTTCCGGTAGCATCTATTGTAATCTAATAACTAATAAGAGGCCCAAGCTTGTCAAGCATGTAAATTAATTAGGACCTTTTATCTTTTATTGTAGAGACAAACTTAATAGGAAAATGTAGTCACTTTAGGATTATCCTTTTAAAAAATAAATGAGACGAGCCTCGCCAAATAAAATGCACAAGCTGCGGGGCCATCATAAATGTATATATTAAAAATACTTAGACTTCGGGATGGGCCGTTTAGCGAATTGCACGGCCTTCCCCAAAATAATAACGCGTTAGACTCTTTAGGCGCGGTTCTAATAACCTTACCTTCTTAATCTCGGGTGCACATTTATGTGACCCAAATCCAAATCTCAACGGAGTTGAAATGTGTCGATAACCACGGGTACATTGATGTGACGCGGTTCGAGATACGTTTTCACAACATTGTAATTCTTTGTTAAAATAATGATAATAATATTAAAAGCGGTTAAAGGTTAAAATTTGCACATAAGTTAAAGCATGTTATAAATCAGATAATTAAGCCAAATATGACAGTTGAGCGACCGTGCTAGAACCACGGAACTCGGAAATGCCTAACACCTTCTCCCGAGTTAACAGAATTCCTTATTCGAATTTGGGGTTCGCAGACTGTTAAATAGAGTCAAACCTTTCCTCGATTCAGGATTCAACCGGTGACTTGGGACACCATAAATCTCCCAAGTGGCGACTCTAAATCTCTTAATAAACGAATCCCGTTTCGATTGTCCTTTAATTGGAAAAACTCCCTTTAACACACCCTTCGCGGGGTGCGGTAGCATAAAAAGGAGGTGTGACAGCTCTGGCGACTCTACTGGGGAATAAACCTAGAACCACTGGTTCAGGGTTAGAAATTCGAGCTTGTGATAAATTGTTGTATTTTGGCTTTATTATCTAATATTTTCATATGATCTGTGCTTAATGTGCAAAATGATGATTTTTACCGCTTTGATATTATTTGAATTGTATATAAAAACTGTGCCGAAACCCCTCTCTTCTCTCTCCTGAGAAGTGCACGCTGGTCGTGACTTCTTTCTGTTAGCGTCATATTCCAAAAGTAGAATGGGGATTCGGAGGAGTTGTAAAATCGGATGGCCTTTTGGTTACCGGTACACAGCTCCCATCCTCGGCTCGAGTTGTCCGCTCGGGTAAGCCAGTACTAAAACAACAAACCCAGGTGAAAACTTAGAATAACATGACTTCTTGTCGGATCCCTAGTAGGAACGCTTATTTGCATCATGTTGCATTCGACTTAAGGGACTCAACACAGGGGTTGGGTCCGTCTAGGACAGGTATACCCAAAATAATGGACCATCTTGATGCATCATATGTGCTACATGTTGCATTTATTCAAGAGTAAAAGGGTCATTTGCGGACCAATAATAGTTAAGGACAAATAGCACGCCTGGTCATGTTGATCACGTTAAATAAGAAGGTTGCACGGCTTTTTAGATAAGCATGATATTATTTTAATCAAAGGCATGGGGAACAATTGTGGAATCCAAGAAGTCTTGGAATTCCCCTATGTCCCCCATGCTTCATTTTTTGGGAAAAGCATATGGGGAACATTTGTGCAATCCAAGAAGTCTTGGAACTCCCCTATGTCACCCATGCTTCATTTTTGGGAAAAGCACATAGGGAACATTTGTGGAATCCAAGAAGTTTTGGAATCCCCCCATGTCCCCCATGCTTCATTTTTTTGGGAAAAGCATATGGGGAACATTTGTGGAATCCAAGAAGTCTTGGAACTCTCTTATGTCCCTCATGCTTCATTTTAGGGAAAAGCATATGGGGAACATTTGTGGAATCCAAGAAGTCTTGGAACTCCCTTATGTCCCCCATGCTATATTTTATGGACATGATTCAAGGATCGAGGGATTCCTCTTGATCTTTGCAAACTTTTTTAAAAAAAACATGAAAATTCAAAAAGATTTTGTACTTTGTCATCATTTTCCATAAATGAGAAAATCAAAAAAGAGAAAAAGAAAATTCAAAAAGATTTTTGCATGTTTCATCATTGTTCAAGGAAAAAGCAAAAAATATATATGTTTCTCTAAATTAGTCGTTGTTTTTAATTATCGTCCGTATCCCAATCGGCAGAACTACGCTGGTTTGATTCTCACCGGATGTGAGATACGTAGGCAACCC
>MU713657.1:60526-98812 GCA_026770625.1 Nicotiana glauca | reverse complement strand
AAATGATTTTGCTTATGATGATTTTGACCATGATAATTATTATGATATGATTTTCTCCGTGAAGGAGACATTCACCATATGGATGGTGTGACAAAAGATCTTATACTACAAAATTATTGAGAGCTCCGAAAGAGCAAATTTGTTACTACCCAAATAAATAAAATTATTCATGGCATTGATGGTAGTAAGTCTCAAAAGAAACTTTTTGAGTTTCAAATGTATAAATCAAAGTGGTTGGCATATTGAGACTATAAATGAAAAGAATATTAAATATTTTCATATTTCTATAATTATATCGGGTAAATATGAAAGGTTACCCGATCTTCTTTCTATTTGTACTACACAAATATAAGCATGATGCTGGAATCATATGCCACAAGTAAACTAGAGGTTTACTAAAATAACTATTAGTTGGCATGACCGGTTGACCATCTCGGTTCAATTATGATGCGAAAAATTAATTGAGAATTACATTGGCATATATCGAAGAATAAAAGATTCTTCAAGAATTCTCTTGTACTGCTTATTCTCATGATAAACCAGTTAAAGTTGTGATTGAATCCCTTGATTTCTAGAACGAATAAAAGGTGATAAATATATGGGCCTAGTCACCTGCCATGTGGACTGTTTACTATTAAATGATCTTAATAGATGCATCTATTTTATGGTCACATGTGCATTTGTTATCAACTTGCAGCTCAAATTATTAGAGCACAGTTCCAAAATATAAATTATGATGATTTATCGTGATAATAATGGTTTAAATCCAAATTGGTATAGCAGAAATTGTACGCATTCAATTATAGCTAAATCATTGGTTATCAGAACAAAACTCCCAAAAACAAAATTTGGTATGAGATGTACTATTTAATATACTGCAGCACTTGTACGCATCTAGCCAAGTTATAAAAATTTCTCCCTATCACAATCGGTTCAGGGTCAGGAACCAAATAATTTATATATAGAAATATGGATGTGCTATATGATTTAATTATGCCACCAAAATGCACAGAGATGAGTTCCCAAAGAAGGTTGGAAAATGTGTTGGTAATCCCAACATTAGCGGGAGAAAATGGACAGCTGAGAAAGTGATACGTGAAATGAATTATTATGAATACATATAGATCCTCGTACAAGAAAATATGAACTTGAAGTTCAAGTGATAATTATTGCCAAACGCATTTGCTGACCCAAAGCTAAATATCATATTTCGGCTGCTAATGCTCCAAATAGAATAAAGTCCATGAGGGACATAGTCTATGGCATGCATGAAGCGTAACAGATCAATCGGTTCCAAAGATAAAACTCCTTGAAGAAGGAAAGGGGCAAATATTCAAGATGGTCATAATAACGAGGCAAATGCTCTAGAAAAGCACCACGACATAATACTTCATAAGACCTCGTGGGAGAGGCTCAGGTACCTGATAATAATGAGATAAAAAGATCTCAATAAGTTATGTCTTTATTGGGTAATAATGGAATCGATATAAAATGATCGTCGACGATATTGTTAACATAATATAGCGCTCAATATTATTAATATTGACGAGGATCTGGAGCTCAAATCTGTCATAAAATTTGGACAGATAAATGATTGGGCAAATAAAAAATACGCAATGAAAATTAACTTCACTTGAAAAATGTGAAGTTGGGCGGATAGTCCCAATACCTGAAAGTATAATGCCAATATGTTCTTGTGCAAAAAGTTCAAGTCGATAGACATAAAGATGACTTGTGACACAAGAAAATTAGTAAATATCCTCACATTGATTATATGGAGACATGTTCTCTTATGGTGGATATAATCATTTCAGATTTTAATCTGGCAATACATGAAAACTTGATATGCGTATAATGGAAATCATTGAAGGATTTAAATTGTTCTGAAGAATACTAATATTTCCAATAAATTTAGTAAATAAAGCTTTAAAAATCCTTATACGGATTGAAACAATCAGGGCGCATGTGGTATAATCGCCTGAGTAAGTACCTGTTGAAAGAAGGGTACAAGAATGATTCAATTTGTCCTTGTGTCTTTACAAAAGGATTTGGATCTAAATTTGCTATAATCGATGTGTATGTTGATGATTTAAATATAATTGGAACTCCTGGGTAGCTTCCTAAAGAAGTCGACTGTTTAAAAGAAAGAATTTGAAATGAAAGATATTGAAAAGACAAAATTTTATCTTGGTCTACAGATTGAGTATATGAAAGATGAAATTTTTATCCATCAATCAGCATACACTGAAAAGATTTTAAAGAGATTTTATATGGATAAAGCAAATCCATTTAGTACCCCAATAGATGTGAGATCACTCTATATAAATAAAGATCAATTCCAACCTCATGAAAATAATGAAGAAATTCTTGGTCTTGAAGTACCATATCTTAGTGCAATTGATGCACTAATGTATCTTGCTAACACTACAAGGCGTGACTTAACATTTTCAGTTAATGTCTTAGCAAGATATAGTTGTACTCCTACAAGGAGGCATTGGAGTGAAATCAAACATATAATATTGTGTTATCTAAATGGGACTACCAATGTGAGCTTATTTTATGGCAATGATTGCAATTCCGATCTTGTTGGTTATGTCAATGTGGGGTATTTATCTGATACACAGAAGGCTTGATCACAAACATGTTATGTGTTTACATGTGGCGACATTGCCATATCTTGGCAATCGACTAAGCAATCAATCGCGGCTACTTCATCTAATCATGCTGAGGTAATTGTTATTCATGAAGAAAGTCAAGAAATGAGGTCTATAGTACATCTTATTCGAGACAAATGTGGTTTGAAGTATTGCAAACTACCCACAATTTTGTATTAAGACAATACAGCATGCATAGCCCAATTGAATGAAGGATTCATAAAAAGGAGCTAGGGTAAAGCACATTTCACCACTGTTATTTTTCATACATGATCTTCAAAAGAACGGTGATATCAATGTGCAATAGATTCGTTCAAGTGATAATATGGCTGATTTGTTCACCAAATCTCTACCGACGTCAACCTTCAAAAAACTACTGTACAAGATTGGGATGTGAATTGTTGCTCTCATCAGGGGGATTTAATACGCGTTGTACTCTTTTTTCGTTACAAGGTTTTGTCCCACTAGGTTTTCCTTGCAAGGTTTTTAACGAGGCAACCAAAAGGCGTATTTCTAAACATGTGTACTCTTTTTCCTTCACTAGGATTTTTTTCCATAGGGTTTTTTTCTAGTAAGGTTTTAACGAGGCACATTATCTATGGACATCCAAGGGGGAGTGTTATGATGAATATCATATTAAGGTGGATGTCTACTCTTTGTCACGACCCAAATCCCGAACTTGGTCGTGATGGCGCCTCTCGTGAAGACAAGGCCAGCCAGTCAACCCAATTCATCCTTTTATAACAATTATTTAACCACAATTATAGTACAACATGGTTTAATAATACCAAATAGCGGAAGGATAGATAAAAAAATGCGAAAATCCAACCCAACACAGCTCTAACCGGTGTGTCATAAGTCAAAAGCATCTATGAGAATGTAATTCCCACTTTAAAAGTCTAGAAATACACTAAACGAGAATAATGAATAACATAGAAAGACAGTGGTGCTGCGAACACTGGCAGTCACCTCGCTAAAACCTCTACAACTCTGCCTTCATGCATCCAATACCCGCTACCGGGTGAATAAATACCTGCAACTGCATGCGAGGTGCAGTGAGTAAAGTGAGTACTCCAACTCAGTGAGTAATAAAGGTAAATAATAACTAAGGAGGAAGAAATCACGTAAAGCAACCAACATGCTGTATAGAAACCGGGTACAATTTTCTGAGAAAACAGTTTAATCTGTGAAATCTTTAGAAATACCTTGGCTCAGTTCAAATCTCTTGTGAAAATGATCTTTTCAATAATTACCAAAATGATTTCAAAACAGTTAGTGCTGATAAGCACAGAATATCCGCCCTTCGGGCACAAATACCACAATATAACAGGTAAAAAGCCAAATAAGTATGCAAGATGAGCACATAAAAGTCTGCCCCTCGGGCAATATCTCAAAACAGTACCAGCCCCTCGGGCCCACTCTCAACAACACTCTCAGCCCCTCGGGCTCTCTCTCTCTCAGATCACTCTCAGAACAGTATCATATAGTAACCGTTGCGGTGTGCAGCCCGACCCACATATCGTTGCGGCGTGCAGCCCGCTCCATTTATTTATCGTCGACGACGCTCACTGGGGTGTGCAGACTCCGGGAGGGGCCCCTTACGACCCAAGCACAATATCAAGACACCTCGTGGCATATAAAACAAGGCCTGAAAGCCTTCTCACATCACACTCGAGGACTGAAAGCTTCCTCACATAACACTCGAGGCCTGAAAGCCTCCTCACAATACACTCGAGGCCTGAAAGCCTCCTCAAAATACACTCGAGGCCTGAAAGCCTCCTCACATCACTCAACATATCCTCACGTATGGCCTTCGGCCTCACTCAGTCCAGAAAACATCATAAGCCTCTCGGGCATCAACAAAATAGTAGTGCTCAGCCCAAATAACAGTGGAAAATATTATTTAAGTCTCAAAGTTCAATTAAAACGGCTGAGTTTGTAAAATAGTATAATCAACAGGTCTGAGTTCAAGTAGTATGTCAAATAGTGAGGAAACAATGATAAAATCCCCGAAGGGTTCAAATAATTGGCATGAAGCCCAAATATGGCAATCAGCCCAAATCATGATAATATCAAATAAGTTTCAGTCAAATAAGCGGTAAAATCAACAATCGGGACGGACCAAGTCACAATCCCCAACGGTGCTCTACCCCACGCTCGCTATCCGGCGTGCAAGTCACCTCAATATAGCACTACGGTGTGTAAATCTGGGGTTTCAAACCCTCAGGATATCATTTAAAATCATTACTCACCTCGATCCGGTGAAATCTCTAGCTCGCGACGCCTTCGCTCCTCAAATCAGCCTCCACGCACGTCGAATCTAACCAAAATCAGAGTGAATACATCACAATATGCTAAGGGAACAAAGCCCAAGCGGAAACAATCAATAATGGGCACAAATCTAGAAATTACCAAAACTCGAGCCCTGGGCCCACTTCTTAAATATCAAAAATTTTCACATCAACGGGTTTCTTATCTCACCACGAGTCTATACATATCAAAATTACCAGAATCAGGGTTCATTTGACCCCTCAAATTTCTAATTTAAGCTCTCTTAGGTTCAAGCCTTAAACCACCATTTTTGACTTTTAATTCCTTGAGTTTTCAGTTCTAATCCATGTATTTACACCATAAAATCATGTTCTAATTCCAAGGATTCATACCTGATCAAAGCTCTCGAAACCCTCTTCAAAATCGCCCAAAAACTGTCCAAGTCTGAAGTGCAATATTTTACTCTTTCAAAAATTCGCGAAGAAGACTAATTTAACACTCTGCCCAGTCATCCCCATTTCCGCTGATGCGGGACCGCTTCTGCGGGCACTACACCGCTTCTGCGGTTTCCTATTTAAAATCCCTGGCCGCTTCTGCGGCTCCAATTCCGCACCAGCAGAACCGCTTCTGCGGTCCTCACTTCCGCTTCTACGGAACCTGCCCTGAGTCCATTTCCGCTTCTGCGACCTTCTCGCCCGCTTCTACGTGACCGCACCTGCGGTCCCATAACCGCAGGTACGAAGATACCAGATATCAGCAGCCCCTTTACCATGCAAAAATTCCAAAACTCTCCGTTTAACCATCCGAACTCACCCCGAGGCCCCCGGGACCTCAACCAAAAATACAAACATGATCCAATACCTTATTCAAACTTTCTCCAATCATCTAAACACCACGATTAACAATCAAACCATCAAATTACATCAAATCCAAGCCTAAGTTCTTCAAATTCTTCCGAAACTCGCATTCGATCAAAAACCCAACCAAACCACCTCCGAATCATCTGAAATTTTGCACACACACCCCAAATCGCCTAATGAAGCTACTACAACTCTCGGAATTCCATTCCGACTCTCTGATCGAAATCTCACCTATCACTCGGAAATCGCCAAAAATGCTTACTTCGCCAATTCAAGCCTAATTCTACACCGGACCTCCAAAATCACTTCCGATCACACTCCTAAGTCACAAATCACTTCCCAAAGCTAACCGAATCACCGAAAATCACATCCGAGCATTATAACTCATAAGTCAATATCCGGTTGACTTTTCCAAACCAAACCTTCCGTAAAGAGACTAAGTGTCTCATTTCCTACCAAAACTAATCCAATTCAACTCTAACACACCAAATACTGATAATAAAACACGAAGAAGCATAAAAATGGGGGAAACGAGGTGGTAACTCCTGAGACGACGGGTCAGGTCGTCACATCCTCCCCAACTTAAACAAACGCTCGTCCTCGAGCGTACCCAGAGTTGTCCTAAAAGCCAACCAATAGCTGAATGACCTTACCAAGCATATACCCGAGGGTGATCCCACGTCACCCTATCTCGCATAGGTACGATAACACAACATAGTTGAAATTTCACAATCCATCTAGTCCATAAAACATAGAACCACATTGCACTTTCCGAAATCACACACAAGATCTGAACTTCACGTCTATACTCAGAATAAGCCCGAATCAGCTGTAATAACCCATACCTGCAACCTCCAGTGCAATCATATGATATGCTACATAACCCCAAATACTCGAAACGATAACTTCTATTCACAGCAGTTAGCTCACAACACCCGAATACCGGTAGAAAACCTCTTATCAACTAAGGTTTTATTCCAACACTTTCATATACTGCCAACGATAAATGAAACACGCAATAACCGTAACCATTTCTCAGATCAACCATTCATGAAGCCACTTCCCTTTTGACTAATACATCAACAGATTCCGAGCCGAACCTCGATATTATCCTTCCAACAAGCTGAAACCAACTTCGTTCGTGTTCATTAGTGACCCCAACGATCACCTCGAATCCAACACACCACTCTGGTGATATGACACCTCAATACAGGCCTAAGCCACAACTTGCATAATACGTGCACCAATAAGAAACGGTCTGAACATACTCAAATCATGAAAAATGACTCAAACGAAAGAGATGTACCTCAAGCTCATCAGTACCATCACAACACAAGGCTGAGACCCCGTCTCACATCATAGAAATAGAACACCTGAATCTCCCTCGAAAGGTCATATCTCTACATGGCCTCGCTATAATGCGCGCTCCTATCCCAAACACTGTCACACATGAAACACCTCAAGTCACTATGCTCAAAATTGACAACCATGCACAATTTGATGTCTGAAACCAAAGCAGTTCATTACACCCACGGTGAAACACATAACATACGACACGCAACCCGATATGTCATAACCAATACTCTATTTACCGAGCAACACCCAATTACTCTTCTCGCTCGACTTTCACTATGAATCCCCAATAGAATTGCACTACATGTGCCCTTAACTAGCGAATCATAATGTCTCGCAGCACAAAAGTAATTCATAGACCTCCTCAGATCATTAACAAGCTCACTAACGATCGAATCAACCTATCCCTTAACAATAAAATTTCGGGGCCAACCAAGCCGACTCAAGCTAAACACGTATCCTCATCGGCCTACCAATGAACTCATTACCAAGAAGCATGAAGTTGCTCCTGCCACTACTATAACTCCTTCCAGAGCCGTACGATACGGTGCCCGGCACAAAATCAATATCAAAATCCACAACCTTGCTCGGCGACATGCCCGGCCACAAGAAATGCATCCGACAAGTCCCTCAACACCGGAACTAAATCAATGGTAGAAACCTTTGCACTGACATCCATCGCGAAGGCCCAATTAAGAAAAGCAATCCTTCCCAGCCATCCGATGGGTCTTTGAAATATAACCCACTCTGCTAGAGCATAATTCGACGCATCTCGCCACTCAATCCATGGTGTTTCCCGACATAGCCCTTAGCGCAATAGTCTAGAATAACCCAACACTGAGACAGCCAGTCCACACCCCAACATCATATCCAAAATCTAACATACCAAGCAAAGAAAGAGCCACTCGGGCCTCCAAATCCCAATAGCCGCTAAATGGTGCTGATACACACGATCCACAACAACTACATAGTCTGTACATAAGAACTTCCAGGCCCAACTCCATATAGCACACGAATCACCATACCTGATCCCAAATTCCACCGTATGAATACATATCACACCTCAAGTACCCAATCATTCCACGAAAGATATTCTAAAATTCCCTGTGCCATCAACAAACTCAGATGCCAGTAGTCGATCTAACAACAAAGCGCCGCAATACTACCGAAGTATTATCAGTTAAATCACATTACCCCTTTCCGAGACAAATACTCTCGTCAAATCACTTCCAATTAGCAGTACCATTTTCCTTGATTATTTGAGGCTACCCGTTGTCTAAGATTTTATGAACTTCTTTTCAGAACTGAACTGAAACCTCGTACATGCAAATCTCAATCCTCCACAACATACCGCATATACCATACCATCCAAGGATAGCAAGAAAACTTTTATCTCCCTTTCGAGCCACAGACATCTACTCACTCAACTAGTCAAGAACTTTCATTGATCCCATTTAGAAGAAAAATCATTACACATTCCATGTCTCTCATATTCGTAGAAAATGCACCTCTTCAACCACGGTAGAAATAAACAAGAACTCTCTCAATTCTGTTTGCATAAATTAAACTGCCAGGACGGAATCCTTCTAGCTCGACTAAGCTAAGCAAGTCATCAAAACCCAAGAGCATTGCTGCAAAATACTTGTAAGGGTTCATTACCTCGAATACATGCAAAGAATTAATCATATCCTTACCATACCGATTCGGTCTACTATCTAGCTATTCCATCTATCTAATTCCCTCCTGGTTCATCATCAACTTGATATCCCCCCTTGCTGTAGTACCACAATTCTTCAACCCAGGCTCACTACACGAGACCCACGCACAAGGACACATTGTCTAAGACCTATAAGTCACCGAATCCTCTCTCAATTATTCCCAGAAACACCACATTCCAAAATACTTTACTCTAAAGAACTTCCCGCGAATCTAAATCTGTTACCTTTACTTTCCAGATACTGATACATAGAATCCCATAATAATCATACAAATACCACAAGTCTTAACCTTTTCCAATAAAAACACAGTCTCTGACCACATACACAACCTTAAGACATCTGATTGTTACATGTAGGATCTTGAACACATTGAAACCATTCTCGAGAGTCATTTATTTCTTATTCGGACTGCAATTTACCTGATCAAACGAACTTAACCACCCGTGCCTCATTAGCACTCTGACACCACATGATATGACCTCATCCCAATACAAACATACATCTTCCTGCTCCATGTACCTAGCATTCCTTACCAAGAACAACTTAAGACATCCTCTGATTCTCACACATCTACGAAGCACCATATAATATATGTCAACATTTTGCTTCTCTCGTGCCATCCTTGGCTCAATTTCCGCAACTAGAACCGATTCGCCAGCATGCCTCGAACCGGAGCCAACATAGCACATGACCGTACAATTAGCTAATAGCAAACTCCCCAATTTGGCTTGAAGACATAGATCAAAACACTCCTAACAACTCATAATGCATATACTCCATTGCTGCCTTAATACCATAGTGAGACTAAACTCAATCTTTCACAAACTTGTGGAAACACAAATCATCTAGCATTCACTCACACACAGTTAAGCCCACTCTCTAGGCGATCCAATTTAGATGTCAACACATGTTCTTCACTTGCAAATGAGACCTTCTAATATATAACATAAGGATCACACAACCTTAGAACACTCCGCATGAGATGACCCACCTGCTTTGCCTCCAACTACCATTTCTATATCCCTTACACCGCCACAAGCATTACGCAGTCACTTGATCTGCCTGAGTCTGGACTCATAACGCAACATGAAATTTACTTCACTCCCAACTAGGAGACATGAAAAGATTCTTCACGCGCCCATAACTCAGGGCTACACATCCAGTCACAATGGAAATCAAACACTTAATAATTCTTCTATCATCTAGCAGACCTTCATCGTCACTTCCAAGTCACATAAATACATCTCGCAGTACTAACATACTCATCACGTGGCTAATCAGCCGTCACTTCCACTAATAGGGACAATACCGAACATATAAGTTCAAAATACTTGCTCACACAATCAGCACCTCGGTGCTCAAGCCATAGGCAAAGATCCGGCCTCAAGTCCTCCAGACTGGCCCAACATCAAACTCACAGAGATCACATCTAGCCCCTTTATTGGGGAATCACAAGCCATCAAGGCACATCTAATACTGAGCGCTCATATGCGCATACAAACGAGTGGAAAGAATTTCAAAATTTTCTTTTCAAGCTGAATCAAGGACGCACGATAAGAATTCAAGAAGGTGAAGTTTTCCTAAAGGTTTTGTAGCTTCTCAAGGATAAATACAGACGTCTCCGTACCGATCCGCGAGACTCTACTAAACCTGCTCATGACTCGTGAGACCTAGTAACCTAGGCTCTGACACCAACTTGTCACGACCCAAATCCCGAACGTGGTCGTGATGGCGCCTCTCGTGAAGACAAGGCCAGCCAGTCAACCCAATTCATCCTTTTATAACAATTACTTAACCACAATTATAGTACAACATGGTTTAATAATACCAAATAGCGAAAGTATAGATTAAAAAAATGCGAAAATCCAACCCAACACAGTCCTAACCGGGGTGTCACAAGTCACGAGCATCTATGAGAATGTAATTCCCACTTTAAGAGTCTAGAAATACACTGAACGAGAATAATGAATAACATAGAAAGACAATGGTGCTGTGAACGTTGGCAGTCACCTCGCTAAAACCTCTATAACTCTGCCTCCACGCAGCCAATACCCGCTACCGGGTGAATAAATACCTGCAACTGCACACGAGGTGCATGGAGTAAAGTGAGTACTCCAACTCAGAGAGTAATAAAGGTAAATAATAACTGAGCAGCAAGAAATCACGTAAAGCAACCAACGTGTTGTATAGAAGCCGGGTACAATTTTCTGAGAAAACAATAAAATCTGTGAAATCTTTAGAAATACCTTGGCTCAGTTCAAATCTCTTGTGAAAATGATCTTTTCAATAATTACGAAAACGATTTCAATACAGTTAGTGATGATAAGCACAGAAAATCCGCCATTCGGGCAGAAATACCACAGTATAACAGGTAAAAAGGCAAGTAAGTATGCAAGATGAGGACATAAAAGTCCGCCCCTCGAGCAATAACTCAAAAAAGTACCAGCCCCTCGAGCCCACTCTCAACAACACTCTCAGCCCCTCGGGCTCTCTCTCTCTCAGATCACTCTCAGAACAGTATCATATAGTAACTGTTATGGCGTGCAGCCCGATCCACATATCGCTGCGGTGTGCAGCCCGCTCCATTTATTTATCGTCGACGGTGCTCACTGGGGGTGTGCAGACTCCGAGAGGGGCCCCTACGGCCCAAGTGCAATATCAAGCCACCTCGTGGCATATAAAACAAGGCCTGAAAGCCTTCTCACATCACACTCGAGGCCCGAAAGCCTCATCACATAACACTCGAGGCCTGAAAGCCTCCTCACAGTACACTCGAGGCCTGAAAGCCTCCTCACAATACACTCGAGGCCTGAAAGCCTCCTCACAATGCACTCGAGGCCTGAAACCCTCCTCACAATATACTCGAGTCCTGAAAGCCTCCTCACATCACTCAATATATCCTCACATTTGGCTCTCAGCCTCACTCAGTCCAGAAAACATCATAAGCCCCTCGGGTATCAATAAAATAGTAGTGCCCAGCCCAAATAATAGTGGAAAATATCATTTACGTCTCAAAGTTCAATTAAAACGGCTGAGTTTGTAAAACAATATAATCAACAGGACTGAGTTCAAGTAGTATGTCAAATAGTGAGGAAACAGTGATAAAATCCCCGAAGGGTTCAAATAATTGGCACGAAGCCCAAATATGGCAATCGGCCCAAATCATGATAATATCAAATAAGTTTCAGTCAAATACGCGGTAAAATCAACAATCGGGATGGACCAAGTCACAATCCCCAACGGTGCTTTACCCCACGCTCGCTATCCGGCATGCAAGTCACCTCAATATAGCACTACGATATGCAAATCCGGGGTTTCAAACCCTTAGGATATCATTTACAATCATTACTCACCTTGATCCGGTGAAATCTCTAGCTCACGACGCCTTTGCTCCTCAAATCGGCCTCCACGCGCGTCGAATCTAACCAAAATCAGAGCGAATACATCACAATATGCTAAGGGAAAAAGCCCAAGCGGAAACAATCAGTGACGGGCACAAATCCAGAAATTATAAAAACTCAAGCCCCGGGCCCACTTATTAAATATCAGAAATTTTCATATCAACGGTTTCCTTATCTCTCCACGAGTCTATACATATCAAAATTACCAGAATCGGGGTTCATTTGACCCCTCAAATCCCTAATTTAAGCTCTCTTAGGTTCAAGCCCTAAATCACCATTTTTTACCTTTTATTCCTTGAGTTTTCAGTTCTAATCCATGTATTTACACCATAAAATCATGTTCTAAGTCCAAGGATTCATACCTGATCAAAGCTCTCGAAACCCTCTTAAAAATCGCCCAAAAACTCTCCAAGTCTGAAGTGCAATATGTTACTCTTCCAAAAATTCGCGAAGAAGACTAATTTAACACTCTGCCCTGTCATCTCGCATCTGCGGTCCCATTTCCGCTGATGCGGGACCGCTTCGGCGGGCACTACACCGCTTCTGCGGTTTCCTCTTTAAAATCCTCGGCCGCTTCTGCGGTTCCAATTCCGCACCAGCGGAACCGCTTCTGCGGAACCTGCCCTGAGTCCATTTCCACTTCTGCGACCTTCTCGTCCGCTTCTGCATGACCGCACATGCGTTCCCATAACCGCAGGTGCGAAGATACCAGATATCAGCAGCCCCTTTACAATGCAAAAATTCCAAAACTCTCTGTTTAACCATCTGAACTCACACTGAGGCCCCCGGGACCTCAACCAAAAACACAAACATGATCCAGTACCTTATTCAAACTTGATCCAATCATCAAAACACACGATTAACACTAAAACCATCAAATTGCATCAAATCCAAGCCTAAGTTCTTCAAATTCTTTCGAAACTCGCATTCTATAAAAAACCCAACCAAACCACCTCCGAATCATCTGAAATTTTGCACACACACCTTAAATCGCCTAACGAAGCTACTGCAACTCTCGGAATTCCATTCCGAACCTCGGATCGAAATCTCACCTATCACCCGGAAATCGCAAAAATGCTAACTTCGCCAATTCAAGCCTAATTCTACACTGGACCTCCAAAATCACTTCCGATCACACTCCTAAGTCACAAAACACTTCCCGAAGCTAAACGAATCACCAAAAATCACATCCGAGCCTTCTAACTCATAAGTCAACATCCGGTTGACTTTTCCAAACCTTCCGTAAAGAGACTAAGTGTCTCATTTCCTACCAAAACCAATCCAATTCAACTCTAACACACCAAATACTGATAATGAAACATGAAGAAGCATAAAAATAGGGGAAACGGGGCGGTAACTCCTGAGACGACGGGTCGGGTCGTCACCCTCTTCTTCCATGATCTTCATCTCAAATGTTTAATGACATATTTAATGACATATTTTGTATGTTCAATGACATATTCCATGACATATTTTTTTCACCTTTTATGCCTATATAAAGACCTTGTAATACATAGAAAAATACACACAATTGAAGAAGAAAATCTCTTCCTTCTCTCTATCTCTATTTCTTGTTCATATTTTACAAAATTGCTTTTATTTCTTGTTCATGTTACTAAATTGCTTTTATTTTATAATAATTTCCGATTTGCAACTCTTTTCTATTTTTACGGTTATTCTTTATCCTTAAGTCGCATTATATCTATGTGTTTTGCATAATTTTTGTATTCGTACAAATCTGCTCACTACTTGAATTGGCCAGCCCTAAGTACATATTCTGGGGAAGCCCCATGTTTTATTTTATTGTGGAAAAACAAGAAGCTGCTTGGTTATAAGAATTGAAAAAAATAATCTAAATTAATACCGCGTTTGCTCAGAAGGATAAGAAAAAATAATTCCGTTATAATCTTATGTAACATTTGGTTGGCCGTATTAAATGATACCCTCATTAAATTTTACGGAAAGCAATTAAAGGCCAAGAATTCCTACTTTATAGGGGTATTGGCCATAGGCGCATAGAGTTAAAGTCATTTGGCACCTTCATTTTTGGAATCATGTTACTATTTTAAGTGGTGTTAATTTTAATATTTTATTGAAGATCCACAATCTTTGATTTAATATTACTTACGGATTAAATATTTACTAATCAAAATTGAGTGATCAATGTTGATGAACAATAATGACACGTGTCATACACTTAAAACTTTTGGTCTTTTAGTAAATGCGAGGAAATTTTTTCCAGAACCTTATAAGTTATTGAGAAGATGTCTCGATCCCATTATGTCACTTTCAAATTGACATATTTGCTAAGAGAGTTATATCGTGTTCATAAAAATCCGAAAAATTGAACCAAACCGAAAACCAAAACAAACCGACCAAAAAAATCGATACTTTTTTGTTTGGTTTGGTTTTGATTTTGAATTTTAAAAACCGATCAAATTTGGTTTGGTTATGGTTTTAATTCGAATAAAATAAAAAAAAACCGAACCAAACCGACTATAGGAGTAGCTATTTCAAATTCATTATTACACCTATATATATGTATATTTTTATACAAAGTTTCAAAAATTTTATGGTAAATGTGTTGGTTCCTCGGTTATTATCCTGTATTTGTAAATAATAATTCTGAAAAATAGAATATTAGCGTATAAACTTAAATATAAATGAAGCAGTAATTAATTCGAGCCCACTAAATTCACAGTGTTTTCTTAAGAAATTTAATCCCCTCCTAGTACCCAAGGTTATGGATTATTTCCTCCCAGGATAGAACGAATTACACATTGGTGTAGCGGTACTTCAAACCCCAGTGTTTCAGCGAACACAAAGTTCGGCAGCAAATCACACTTACGGATGCTTTGTTTGTAGTTTAAAACAATGCAGAACAAAGGAGGAGAACTCAGAAGTCGAATGGAAATTCTGAGAGGAAGGAATGCACAGTATAGCCAACGTTGAGTTTTCTGTGAAGAGAATAGCGATAGCTCTTAATTTTCGGTGTCTTTCTCCAACTGTTGCTGCTCATATTTATAGCAACCAGTTTGTGAGAAATCTGCCCCCCCCCCCCTCCATGGTGGAACAAGCACTAGCTTGTTATGGAGCAAACATTAGCTTGTTATGGAGCAAGCACTTTGTTGTGGAGCAAGCACTTGGAGCGGCTGCTATTGCAAATGATGGTACAATACACAGATTGAAAAATATCCGTTACAAACATGGATTATATCATATTAATATTCACTAATAACAAATAAATTTGGTCCAAAAAATTAATCAATCGATCGACCAAATCCGAAGCCGAGCTAAGCAAGCGACGACGACGACGACGACGACGACGCGAGGCTTGCCTTCTTCCTAACTCTTTAAGAGCTATATGAAGTGCATTTGTATATAAACCCACCAAAATTCTTATCCTCTACCGATGTGGGACAATGTCTCATTAAAAAGAGAGGAAAACTTAAATTTTACTCAAAATTTATTTTTCCCTTCATTTCCCATTCACCCTCTCTTTAATATCTTTCCATATTAAAAAGAAACTCAACAATCCCCCACATGAATGGGGAATGGCTATATCACGGAAGTATGCATGAAAAACTTGTGTGATCGCAAGCAAGGATTAATTGCATCTAGATAAGTGAGTTTTCCTTTGAACTTTCCGTAGTGAACTTATGTCGGATATATTCGGTCAATCGGTAGATTTGATATCTTTGAACCATCGAACTTTAATGTATACCTAGACAACCATAAGTCACACAATCAACTCTTAACCGTCTTTGGTTCTCATTGTTGTGTTCGTTTCAGCCATGAACACCGCCTGGTTTCATAAGTGCGTAGAGAAATGACCTTGCAGAATTCTCCTTGAAGCGGCTAACACTTCACACTTACATAGGTGATTCCTAAACGTGTCATCCTATAGATACACTATTTGATATACCACGTATCAAATTTAGAAATTATTAAAAAGTCTTAATGCTTTATCCTTGGTACTGAACATTGTCTCATCACGAGAATGGACCAAGATTTTTGTTAAAAATGTTGAACCGTCATTAATGACTTTGTTTGATCTCCTTGAACCTATGTCTTGGGATATCCAGTCTTCTAGGTAGAGTTACCGCCACAATGACTTGTTCTCGTCCATAGTCCCATTTCCCTCGATGATTTCTCAACTACCTCTCTACTTAGGCCTTTTGTAAGTGGATCTGACACATTATCACTTGACTTTACATAGTCAATCGTGATAATTCCTCTAGAGAGTAATTGCCTAACGGTTTTATGTCTTCGTCGTGTATGATGAGATTTACCGTTATACATAACACTCCCAGCCCTTCCAATTGCCACTTGGCTATCGCAATGTATGCATATTGGTGCCAACGGTTTGGGCCAAAATGGAATATCTTTCAAGAAATTTCGGAGCCATTCAACTTCTTCACCGGCTTTATCTAAGGCTATGAACTCAGCCTCCATTGTAGAGCGGGCAATACAAGTTTGTTTGGACAACTTCCAAGATACCGCTTCTCTACCAATAGTGAATACATATCCACTTGTGGACTTCGAATCAGTTGAACCGGTGATCCAATTTTCATCACAATATCCTTCAATCACCGCAAGATATTTACTGTAGTACAAATCAAAGTTTTGGGTATGTTATAAATATCCCAAAACTCATTTCATGGACATCCAATAAGATTGACCTGGATTGCTCATGTATCGACTCAGTTTACTTATAGCACAAGCTATATCTAGTTGTGTACAATTCATGATGTACATTAAGCATCCCAACACACGAGCAAAATCCAATTTGTGATATGCTTTGGCCTTTGTTCTTTGCTAATGCAAGATTCACGTCAATTGGAGTCTTTGCAACTTTAAAGCCCAAGTGCTTGAATTTTTCAAGTATTGTCTTAATATAATGAGATTGTGACAATGCCAAACCTTGAGGAGTCTTTTGGATCTTAATCCCCAGAATTAAATCCGCAACTCCCAAGTCCTTCATATCAAACTCGCTAGTTAGCATACACTTAGTCGCATTTATGTTGGCAATGTCATTACTCATTATCAACATATCATTCACATATAGGCAAACAATGACTATGTGATTTGGAACATTTTTAATGTACACACATTTATCACATTCATTTAACTTAAAACTATTTGACAACATTATTTGGTCAAATTTCGCATGCCATTGTTTGGGTGCTTGTTTTAGTCCGTAGAGGGACTTAACAAGTCTACACACCTTCTTTTCTTTACCTGGAACCACAAACCCTTAAGGTTGTTTCATGTAGATTTCTTCCTCCAAATCTCCATTTAAGAAGGCTGTCTTTACGTCCATTTGATGAATTTCAAGACCATAAACTGCAGCTATAGCTACTAGCAGTCTTATGGATGTAATTCTCATTACTGGAGAATATGTATCAAAATAGTCAAGACATTCTCGTTGTCTATACCCTTTGATAACAAGTCCTGCCTTAAATTTATCAATAGTACCATCATCTTTTATTTTTCTTTAAAAAATCCATTTACAACCCAAAGGTTTATTTCCAGGAGGAAGATCAACCAATTTCCATGTATGGTTGTTCAATATGGATTCTCTTTCACTATTGACTGCCTCTTTCCAGAATAATGATTCCAAAGAAGACATAGCTTCTTTAAAAGTTCGAGGCTCATTTTCCAATAAGAAAGTCACAAAATCTGATCCAAACGAAGTAGACGTTCTTTGACGTTTACTATGTCTTGGATTCTCCTGATTAAATGTACTTTCTTTTGTTTCTTCCCGAGGTCATTTGGATCCTTCACCAATTGACTCGCATTCCTTTTTATAAGGATATATATTTTCAAAGAACTCAACATTATCTGATTCTATAACTGTATTGTTATGAATGTCGGGATTTTCTGATTTATGAACCAGAAATCGATATGCTTTACTATTGGTCGCATATCCTATGAAAACACAATCAATTGTTTTCGGTCCTATTTTTACCCTTTTGGGTTAATGAACTTGCACTTTTGCCAAACACCACCACACTTTCAAATAATTCAAGTTGGGCTTTCTTCCTTTTCATTTTTCATATGGAATGGATTGTGTTTTGCTATGGGGTACTCGATTTAGTATTTGGCTAGCCGTAAGAACGACTTCCCCCCACAAGTTCTGTGGCAATCCAGAACTTATCAATAATGCGTTCATCATCTCCTTTAATGAACGATTCTTTCTTTCTGCAATCCCATTGGATTGGGGCGTGTAAGGGGCCGTTGTTTGATGAATAATTCCATATTCTAAACATATTTGTTCAAAAGGAGATTCATATTCACCACCCCTATCACTTCTTATCATTTTGATTTTCTTGTTAAGTTGCGTTTCAACTTCATTTTTGTATTGCTTGAATGCGTCTATTGCTTCATCTTTACTATTAAGTAAGTAAACATAGCAATATCGAGTACTGTCGTCAATAAAAGTTATGAAATACTTCTTTCCACCGCGAGATGGTATTGACTTCATGTCACAAATATCTGTGTGAATTAAGTCTAAAGGATTTGAATTCCTTTCAACCGACTTATAAGGATGTTTAACATACTTAGATTCCACACATATTTGACATTTTGATTTTTCGCATTCAAACTTAGGCAATACTTCCAAGTTAATCATTTTCCGCAAGGTTTTATAATTGACATGACCCAAACGTTCATGCCATAAATTATTTGACTCAAGTAAGTAAGACGAAGCTGAAATTTTATTATTATTTTCAATAATCATTACATTCAGCTTGAAAAGGCCCTCGGTAAGGTAACCTTTTCCTACAAACATATCATTCTTACTTATTACAACCTTGTCGGACACAAAAACGCACTTAAAACCGTGCTTAACAAGAAGTCCAGCAGAGACTAAATTCTTCCTAATCTCAGGAACATGAAGGACGTTGTTCAAAGTTACCACTTTGCCGGAAGTCATTTTCAGAAATATCTTCCCACATCCTTCAATCTTGGCCGTTGCAGCATTTTCCATGGAAAGCGTCTCGTCGGGTCCAGCAGAAGCATATGTAGAAAATGCTTCTCTCACAGCACAAACATGGCGAGTGGCTCCAGAATCAATCCACCACTCCTTCGGATTTCCCACCAAGTTGCATTCAGAAAGCATGGCACACAAGTCATCAACATCATCATGTTTTTCTACCATGTTTGCTTGACCCCTTTTCTTGTCTTTCTTCCGAGCACGACACTCCGTAGATTTGTGTCCGATTTTCCCACAGTTGTAGCAGTTTCCACTGAACCGCTTCTTGCTTGGGTTGTATTTCGGACCAGAAGCCTTCTTCCTCTTTTTGTTATCTTCAACAATATTTGCTCCCATTATTGTTGAATTTCCACGGCCTCTCCTTTCAGCAGCTTTATTGTCCTCTTCGATTCTCAACCTAACAATGAAGTCTTCAAGGGACATCTCCTTTCGTTTGTGTTTCAAATAATTTTTGAAGTCCTTCCACAATGGAGGCAACTTCTCAATTATTGCTGCTACTTGGAATGCTTCATTGATGACAAGACCTTCAATGAAAATTCCGTTAGTAAAAATACTAAAATTTTTACTTTCAACATCAGTATTTATTTGAAACATACCTTCAGCAAGTAGATCATAAATAATCACTTGCAATTCCTGGACTTGGGTAATAACAGACTTGCTATCTACCATTTTGTAGTCCAAAAATTTTGCGGCGACGAATTTCTTCATCCCGGCATCTTCAGTTTTGTACTTCTTTTCAAGCGCATTCCACAATTCTTTTGACGTTTCCACGCCACTGTATACATTATACAGATTATCATCCAGTCCGCTAAGAATATAATTCTTGCACAGAAAGTCAGAATGCTTCCACGCCTCAATCACGAGAAAGCTTTCATCCTCTGGAGTTTCATTGGGCACATCAGGAACATCTTCCTTGATGAACTTCTGTAGACATAACGTAGTCAAGTAGAAGAACATCTTTTGCTGCCAGCGCTTGAAATCAATCCCGAAAAATTTTTCGGGTTTTTCTGCCGGTGCCAACGCCGGTGTTCGACTTGTCGATGCATTGACAGTCATCATCGAAACAGCTTGGTTTCCTCTTTCATTCGCCATTTTTCTGTAAAAATGACACAAAGAAACGTTTAATAAACGTTTAAAACTGGAGTTAAAAAATCACGTAAATTTTAATCTCCAACAAAACGCCACGAAGGCTTTACTCTCCAAAACGGGAGTACACAAAACCACAAAGATTTTAGTTTCCAGAATAATAAGGATAACACAAATACAGAAATAAAAATTATTAAATTCCTTAAGCTTGTTGGTTCATCGGCTATTATCCTGTCTTTGTAAATAATAATTCTGGAAAATAGAATGTTAGCGTATAAACGTAAATATAAATGAAACAGTAATTAATTCGAGCCCACTGAATTCACAGTATTTCCTTAAGGAATTTAATCCCCGCCTAGTACCCAAGGTTATGGATTATTTCCTCCCAAGATAGAACGAATTACACACTGGTGTAGCGGTACTTCAAACCCTAGTGTTTCAGCGAACAAAAAGTTCGACAGCAAATAACACTTACTGATGCTTTGTTTGTAGTTGAAAACAATGCAGAACAAAAGAGGAGAACTTAGAAGTCGAATGGAAATTCTGAGAGGAAGGAATGCACAGTATAGCCAACGTTGAGTTTTCTGTGAAGAGAATAGCAATAGCTCTTAATTTTCGGTGTCTTTCTCCAACTGCTGCTGCTCATATTTATAGCAGCCAGTTTGTGAGAAATCTGCCCCCCCTCTCCATGGTGGAACAAGCACTAGCTTGTTATGGAGCAAGCATTAGCTTGTTGTGGAGCAAGCACTTTGTTGTGGACCAAGCACTTGGAGCAGCTTCTATTGCAACTGATGGTACAATACACGGATTGGAAAACATCCGTTACAAACACGGATTATATCATGTTAATATTCAATATTAACAAATAAATTTGGTTCAAAAAATTAATCAATCGATCATTTGACCAAATCCAAATCCAAAGTCGAAGCTGAAGCCGAAGCCATAGCCATAGCCATAGCCGAAGCCGAGCCGAGCCGAGCCGAGCAAGCGACGACGGCGACGGCGACGGCGCGAGGCTTGCCTTCTTCCTAACTCTTTAAGAGCTACATGAAGTGCATTTGTATATAAACCCACCAAAATTCTTATCCTCTACCAATGTGGGACAATGTCTCATTAAAAAGAGAGGGAAACTTAAATTTTACTCAAAATTTTATTTTTTCCTCCATTTCCCAATCACCCTCTCTTTAATAGCTTTCCATATTAAAAAGAATCTCAACAAAATATTTATAGTTTGCACTTTTAATATAGTTCTTTACCTTTACATTCTAATTTGATTGGTAGTTTTCTTTTAAATTTAAGAATCCGTTTCATGTTAAAAATAATATATTTTTAATTGAGCCCTTAAATTAGTCATCACTATTTAATTCAATTATCATTAATATATCTTGGTAAATAATAGATTTTTAAAGGGGTAATTGATTTGATAGTGTTACGTTAAAAATGTGGTTGCCGAAATATATGTTTGGTAGTTTATGTCGTATATTTACGAAAAAAATCGACAAATAACCAAAAAAATCGAAAACCAACATAAAACGAATTGAAAAAAACCCGACTTAATTGGTTTGGTTTGGTTCTAATATTTGAAAACCCGACTTACTTGGTTTGGTTTCTTTTTAGGGTAAAACCGATCCAAACCGAACCATGAACACCCCTAGTTATATGGTTTTCACGAAAAAAGAAGTTTGTTTACCTCGAAAATACGAGTAACAATTAAATTTGATTTGTGGTTTTAAAGATATGTGATTTAGTTCAGTACTAATTAATAATCAAGAAGTATAATGTATAAATGAAAGAAATGAGTAAACCAAACCAGTGTTGCTAGGCAGTATCGACCTCGAGCCAAAGTGACCTCGAGATGGACTAAGAACAATAAAGCAAGACTAATAAAGCTAAAGGACAAATTTGATGAACAATGAGCGAAAAAGTAAGAGAGTATATTCTTTGCTAATGATTAGATGATGTTTACAAATGATTGTGGTCCCCTTTATATAATAAGGAAACCCTAAATAAGGTACATTTCTATTTATAGTAAATAATCTTATTAGGACAATGTCTAACCGCCTAGTACGGATTCGTACAAATCTATTTCGGGATTTACGCTATGATCTTGGGGACGGGGCAGGAATCTTGCTCATTCTATTACAAATTCATAACGACATTATCTCGAGGCCAGTCACATTTGGCTCCGACATTCCTCAAACACTTGATTCTTTGAGCCTCGTACTCTATAGTTAAGATCGATCTTGGTCCCTCGAGCTCGAACTTGATCCATCTTGAACTTGGGCATAAGGCGACCTCTCTAGCCCACGAAATCAGGCATACCTAATTTCTACCGTATACAGATAGTCCACGCGTTTCTTAGAGTAAAATGATAAGAAACGATTTGATCTTCGATGCTTCGATGCCTCGACCATGATGTCAACGGCTGAAGTGATTGAAAAGTCGCTTCCGCATAGTTCCCAAGGTCACTAATTGGAGGCGGCTGATGGTCGGCTATTTGGCTTCCCCAAAACGCTTAAGCGGCCTCAAATCATTCTTAAAATCTCTTTAGCTCCTTCAACTTCTTTGAGTTCAACCCTTTCCTCAATTTGCTCTTACTACAACATCTACTCCTTCTCCTTTCTTGAATTTATAAACCGTAATGGCTAAAATATCTAAAATTGTTCCTCAGAAAGAAAAAGCTTCTTCATCATCTCGGCCGGCCAGGGGTAGAACGGTGGTGCCACCTTGTATCGAGGAGTGTATTCCCGGGCCGTTGAGCCCATGGCTCGATACATCTGCTTGATTACTGAAAGTGAGCTTGAGCAGGTGAAAAAAGACTACAACTGGGAGAACAAAGATGTTGTGATCCCTTCCCCTGAAGAAGACATCACTACCCATAAGGCGGTGTATTTAAGCGTGTATACCTACCCATTCACGCTGGGTCCTGTAGATCCAGCTCTGGGTTCCATAGACCCAGTGATTCTTGATTTTTTCCAACAATACCAGGTGACGCTTGGCCAGATCTACCCTTCATTTTAGCACATCGTCAATTTGATCGGATATTTCTCGGGCCTGGTCGAGGGGATATCTTTTACCCTCGACCACCTGATCAGGCTATATAACCTTTGCATTTATTGAGGTGGTCTGATAAAGCTGCAACGCCGATCTCTCTTCTCCAGCATCGATGAGGACAAGGACCGAGGATGAATGAATCGGTTTGTCCGAATCAGGACCTCCGATCTGATTCCTGCTGAGAGGATGCCATTCACAAAGGAGTGAAACATGAAACATAAGTATAGGTCTATAGGTGGTGACTTAATATTTTATTTTCCCTACCATTTCTCGATCTAATCCCCTTCTAATGATTTAGCTATTTCTTGTTTCCCGGTGCGATCCCGGACCTCGCTTGTTGGGTCCGGGAACTGGCTTCCACTTCTATATATGCGTAACACAGTTGGCGTGACTTGGCCAAGGGTCGATAGGAAGCTAAAAACCATGGTGAGTTTTATTGTTCACATACTTAGATTTCTTGGTGAAATACTCACTTTATCCTTATGCAGGTCGAAGATGCTGTTGCAATGCGGCTGCCCCCGCCCGGTGAAGAAGAAATCCCAAAGCCCACCAAGGAAAAGAAAAGAAAAAGGGGGTCACCTGCAAATTCCCCAAAGCCAAAGAAAAGCAAGGCTCAAAAGCCTAAGGCTGATAGCGTGGCCCTATCTACAGAAACGACCCAACGTCTTTGGGATTAAAATGAAGAGGGAGAAGATGATGGCTGCCTGTTGTAGCTCAGAAAAGAGGAAGCATTGACGCTTCAAAGTCCGCTGAACCGATGGTGGAAGATGCAGTTCAATCTCGAACCGAAGAAATTTTGGAGGGAAGCTCCAGCAAAGTCCCCAAGCCATCAGGTGGAAAAAGTACACCTCGTCTCAGGGGACACTTGGTGGGTGAGCTCGAAGAGCCTAATTCCGAGGCCCTTCAAAGACAGGATAATATCCCAAGTGTATCGATTGGGCTAATCAATGTAGATGATTCGCCACCGTGCCCGGTGTTCTCTGAAGGGCAATTTCGAGATGCCTAGGCCATGAGGACTCCTGATGTGGGGACGACCAATGAAGGGAGTGACATTTTTTGAGAGTGCCTCGTGGGGATCGAGGATGGCCCCGATCATGATGCCTCATTTTATTTTTTATGAGGCCCAAAGGCTTCTCAAAAAAGTAAGTTTTTGTCTTCATAATTACGCTCGAGTTTAATTCTCATCTTTCTAGGTCTGTCTCCTTTTCTTTGCGTGAAGGACATGTCGCTTCAGCGACAAGCATTTTCCAAATCTCGGGCCGAGCTTTCTCGATGTGAAGCAGAACTCCAGAAGCTGGTGGAAGAGAGGGATGGCCTTAAGCGCCTTTATGTACAGAAAGAGGAGGAGGTCAGGGATCTCCGATTCGAGTTGGCAAAGGCTCGTCGAGAATAGACCGAGCTTATTGAGAAGGTAATATAGCCTTTGTTGATTTGTTATGAATTTATTCGATTAGGTGACTAACACTTCAAATTTGCAGGACCAGAAGAAGGGCGAGCTGGTGAAGCAGCTTCGAGAAGAGCTCAAGATGAAAGAGGCCGAGACCCTAGGGTGGAAGCAACACATGGACTGTCTCGCCTCTGAGAAATATATGCTTCGGAAACATCTGACTTCAATCGAATGCCAGCTCTAAAATGCAAAGGAGGAAAGCTTGGCTTGGAGCCGCAAAGTCGAAGAGCTCGAAGCTAAATCAGTCATCGAGCTTGTGAAGGCCAAATCTGAGTTAGAGGCATTTGTGTCCCCGTACTGAGCTGACGCCACAACTGATAACACTCGGGCACAAGAGATCTCCACTGCAGATGAGGTTAAGTTATCATGTGCTCTTGACCATGCCAAATGATAGTCCCAAAGAGAAACTCTCGAGGAGGTGCACGCTCGTGGCTTGACCTCTCAGCTGATATTGAAAAAGCAAAGACTTTGGAGGAAAAGGCTGCCGCTTTGCTCTCTGATGATGAGGGTTCTGCTAGTGGCTCCGAGAGCAGAGGAGATGAGGATGATGTCCTCGAGGAGGATATTCCCGAAGATGCGGCTCCTAATGACGCAACTCCCGAGGATGTGGCTTCCAGAGATGTGGTTCCTAGGGATGTGGCCCCGAAGTAGATTAGGTTCCTTTGTTTTGTTTTTGTGTAAGGCCCACTGTGGACATTGTAAATACTCTATGTGAATATAAGGAACTCTGTTCTTCTTGCTTTATTTCAGATTTGTAGGGAATTCTTCTTTGTCTTCATTTTGTTACAAATTTTGATAACTTCAATGATCAAGTGACCATTGGCTCAGATTCTGAATATAACAACCCTTAGGTTTTTAGTGATCAACGGGCGATCTTCAAACTTATAATAGAATACCTCTTAAGGTTTTTGTTAATCCTCGAGCTATGTTTAAGTAAATTTGATGCGAGCTCGGGATGATGGGACTCTTGAGTCCAAGTTGAGTGAGAGTGTAAAGTTTCGAACTCCGTATGCTTCGGCCCTTAGGCTCTTTTTATATTGACCCGTAGGTTCTTTTAGGTTGGCCCTTAGGCTCTTTAAGTTGGGCCACTTTGGCCTCTAAGACGGCTATAATTTTTCCTTCGTTTTGGCTAAAAGACTTAGTTAAATTTCTTTATGCCTTAGCATGTGCTTTTTGTACCTGTTAGGTTTTTCGAAGGTTCGATTGATTAGAACCTCATTTATAATCCGCTCGTGTTATGATAATTGAATACCTTTTGAGGCTTTTTGCAAAAGCTAATTTTATCGAAGCTTTTAAATTATTCGAGGGCTGATTTTATTGAAGCCCTTTTTGCTTTTGCCGATGGTAGCCTAGTTTAACTGGTTTTTCAAAGTATTTGAAGGCCTTTAACTTATGGAGGAAGTTGGACGTCTTCGAGCCGTATTATTTCGGCCGCAACCTTTTTATATGACCGTAGTCTTTAATATGGCCGTAGCCTTTAATATGGCCATAGACTTCGGGTATGTCTCTTGGACTTGTTTCCCGATAACCCTTCGAACTTGTTCAAAAGGTTAGTCCACGAGTATGATGGCATTGGCCTTTATGTCGAGTGGATGCCTCTTTAAGGTCTCATGAATTCGAGTTTAGATGACTCGAATGCATTAACTGTCGATGACAGCCCCCGAGTATTCGAGGTGTATTCGCGTTTTTGCCCTTGAGTTGTTTCTTGCAAAATCACAAGTATGATGTTCGTATAGTATGTAGCAGATTTCTTTGAGACACAAAGTGTTTTTTTGATATAGAAAGAATGCTTCTTTGAATAATTTGATACATGCATACATGTTTTGCTGTCGGGGCTCGACTATTCTAAATTTACACGGTTCATCTGACCGTTTGATCCATTACAAGGTTTTCCTATCGAGGCCCTTTTTGGCGTAAAGTATTTTCCTTGAAAATATAATTTCCTAGGATGATGCCCTCCAGTATTCAAGGTTGATCGAAAAGAAGCCTTAGATACTGTTGAGTTCTCCTTAGGTAGAACATAGTTTTTGCCTCATTAAAAACCTCGCCGGTAAACCCCATTTGGAACAAAATCCGATCTAAGGGAAAAAAGTGCATCACGTTCTTTAAAACCCAACGTCTTCGTGTGGAAAGGTGCCATCGGCATCGATCGAACACCTACAATAAGTTATCCTTAATATAAATGAAAAAAGAGAAGGTCATACCTTAGTAATAATATTGTTTGAGTAATGATACATGCCAATTGTTTGACAATTTCCTACCTTCCATGGTGCCATATTTGTAAGATTCTTTGCTGACAACTCAGATGACTCGGTATGGTCCTTCCTAATTTGGGTCTAGAGTATTGAATGTGACTTTCCATAGAACTAAGTCACCGATTCCAAAGTGTCGAAGGTTGGTCCTTATATTATAGTATCTCTCAACTTTTTACTTTTGTGCGGCCATCTGAACAAAAGCTGCTTCTCGTTTTTCGTCCAATAGCTCGAGGCTAGTATTCATAGCCTCGTGATTTGACTCCTCCGATACATGTCAAAATCTGGCATTGGTTTCTCTGACTTCGACCGATATTAAGGCCTCAGAGCCGTATACTAAAGAGAATGGAGTATCCCACGTGCTGGACTTCGATGTTGTTCGATATGCCCAAAGGACCTCGGGTAGAATTTCTCGCTATTTTCCTTTTATATCATCCAACCTTTTCTTTAGGTTTTGAATGATAGTTTTGTTTGTTGACTCGGCCTGTCGTTCCCGGTTGGATGATATGGATCTGATAAAATCCTTTTTATTTTGTGTACTTCGAAGAACTCCGTTACCTTGCTGCCGATGAATTGCTTGCCATTTTCGCACACAATTTTGGCAGGTATCCCGAACCGACACACGATGTGGTCCCAAATGAAGACAATAACTTCTTTTTCTCTGACCTTCTCGAAGGTTTGTGCTTCAACCCACTTAGAAAAGTAGTCAGTCATAAGCAAAATGAATTTAGCTTTACCTGACTTCTGCCCCCAAGTTTTTAGCTAGCTCGAGACCTGCAACCATGGCCTCATACTCGGCCTCATTATTAGTTAACCTAGAAGTTTTAATAGATTGCCTAATATTACTACTTGTTGGAGTCTTCAAAACAATACCGAGCTCGGACCCTTTCACATTCGAGGCACCGTCCGTGAAAAGGGTCCATACCCCCGACGATGTACCCGATTTTAGCAGAAGTTCTTTCTCCACTTCGGGTATGAGGGTCGGCATAAAATCAGCCATGAAGTCAGCCAAAATTTGTGGCTTGATGGCCATTCACGGTTGATATTCGATATCGTACCCGCCGAGTTCGACTGCCCATTTGGCCAATCGGCCTAATAGTTCGGGCATATGCAAAACATTTCGGAGAGGATAAGTGGTTAACACATATATTGGGTGACACTAGAAATATGGCTTTAACTTTCTAGATGCGCTTATTAATGCAAATGCTAATTTTTCTAAGTGACAGTACCTAGTTTCAGCATCTCCTAGAGTTCGACTTACATAATAAATAGGGAAATGCGTACCTTGTTCTTCTTGAACTAGTACCCAACTAACTGTTATCTCGGATACTACCAAATATAAGTAAAGCTTTTCATCTACCTTCGGGGTGTGAATCAGAGGTGGGCTCGATAAGTATTGCTTCAATTCTTCTAAGGATTGTTGGCATTCTAGGGTCCATGTGAAATCCTTTTTCTTTTTAAGCAAGGAAAAGAACCTATGACTTCGATCTCATGACCTCGAAATGAATCGAACCAAGGCGGTTATTTGTCCTGTTAGTCTTTGCACGGCTTCTATGCTATCCACAATTGTGATATATTCGATGTCCTTGATCTTATTGGGGTTGATTTCGATTCCCCAATTAGACACCATGAAGCTGAGGACTTGCCCGAGTTGACTCCGAAGTTATATTTTTTCGGGTTAAGCTTCACGTTATACTTCCTCAAGATTTTGAATGTTTCATGCAAATGAGTTAAATGGTCCTCTGCACGTATGGACTTAACCAACATATCGTCAATGTAAACTTTCATTGATTTACATAT
This sequence comes from Nicotiana glauca, assembly GCA_026770625.1. Classification (NCBI taxonomy): domain Eukaryota; kingdom Viridiplantae; phylum Streptophyta; class Magnoliopsida; order Solanales; family Solanaceae; genus Nicotiana; species Nicotiana glauca. Next base: position 69,919 of record MU713657.1, on the reverse strand, counting down.
CCTCGAACATTTTGTTAACTAGGCGTTGGTATGTAGCTCCTGTATTTTTTAGCCCTAAGGGCATTACGTTGTAACAATAAATTCCAAATTTAGTGATAAACGGGGTCTTCTCCTAGTCCCCCTGGTTCATCTAAATCTGACTGCACCCGGAGTAGGCATCGAGAAAGGTAAGGATCTCGTGGCCAGCCGTGGCGTCGATCATGTGATCAATGTTAGGCAGTGGAAAAGAGTCTTTAGGGAATGCTTTGTTTAACTCTTTATAATCTATGCACATTCTAAGTTTGTTCCCCTTTTTAGGAACTACAACTACGTTGGCTAACCACTCGATGTATTTCACCTCCCGAATAGACCCTATTTTAGGAAGCTTGGTTACCTCATCCTTTATAAATGCATACTTACCTCGGACTGGGGCCTCATTTCTTGCTTTACTGGTTCAAACCTAGGGTCGATGCTTAGCCGGTGCGTTGTTATTTATGGCAGGATTCCTATCATGTCTAAATGGGACCTAGCAAAACAATCCATATTATCGATAAGAAATTGAATGAGTTTTTCCTGAGTTCGATGGTTAATCCCGTTCCCAGGTATACTTTTTTTCAGGCATGTACCCGATTAGTATGACCTGTTTTAGTTCCTCGACCGTTGACTTTGTTGAGTCTGACTCTTCGGGAACAACAAAAGTTCGAGGAGTAAGGACATCCTCTTCTTGTTCTTCGACTACCTGTTCCTTCGGCTCGATCAGGACTGGAATCGGTGATTGCTATTTGGCCGCCTGTTTATCTTTAGCCCCCAATTTTTCCGAAGTCGAAGGCACTGGAATCGGTGTCACTTCATCAACTGCAAACATTTCCCTTGTAGCATGTTATTCTCCGTAGATCGTTTTCATGCCATCCACTGTTGAGAATTTCATCATCTAATGAAGGGTTTGAAGGTACATCCCTAATGTTGTGGATCCATGGCCTCTCAAGAAGTGCATTATACCTCATGTCGCCTTCGATGACATGGAATTTCATATCTTGGATGATTCCGTCCATGTTCACTAGTAGGATTATATCCTTCTTCGTTGTTTCGCTTGCCATGTTGAAGCCATTTAGAACCTGGATGCCGGTACAATTTGATCTTGTAGGCCGAGCTACTCTACGACCGTCAATCTGATTATGTTTGCTGAGGTACCTGGATCCACTATAACACGTTTAACTTGAATATTATTTAACAAACTAGAAATTACCAAGGCGTCATTGTGTGGCTAAGGTATGCCTTCCGCTTCCTCATCATTGAATGATAGGACGCCCTCGGGCACATAGCTCCGAGTTCGTTTTTCTCTAGTGATTGACACCTTGGTGCGTTTGAACATAGGCCTTTGTGGAACATCGACACCGCCAACGATCATATGGATTGCATGATGCGTTTCTTCTTGCTCATTTTTTCTATTTGCATCTCTTTCCGTGAAGCGGTTTATAGCCCGATCACTAAGAAATTCTCAAAGATGACCCTCGTTGAACAATCGAGCCACTTCCTCTATTAGTTGCCTGTAGTCTTCGGTTCTATGGCCATGTGTGCCATGATACTTACACATCAAGTTTGGATTTCTATAAGAAGGATTGGTTTGAATAGGCCTGGGCCATCTGGTGTCTTTGATTCTTTCAATAGTTGTCCCCAATGCATCTACACTGAAATTATACTCCGATAATCGAGGTGCTTCCACGGGGTCAGTATGTTTATCAAACCCATTCTTAGTCATGAGTCCCCAAGAGCTTTGACTTCGATCATTTCGAGGAGCATTATGCCCCGAGCCATTGTTTCTCCGATCTACATACGGCTGATACCGTTCCTTGTTTGATCTTGATTCCCTGTCTGTATCACTCGGGGGCTTAGCTGCCAATCTATTAGGATAAACTAAACCCGAGGGGGATCTCAACTAGTCGTCCTCGACCCTGATCTTCGATTGGTAACGATTATGCGCGTCTAACCATGTCACAGCTGGATACTCGATAAGATTCTACTTTAATTATTGAGACTCGATTGAACTCCGCTCGTTCAAACCCTGTATAAAAGCCTGCATTGCCATGTCATATGAGATCGGTGGTAATTCCATTCGCCCGATTTGAAACCCGGATACCTTAACATCTCATCGTTCCTCTATCTTATCTTAAAAACGTCTGATTTCCTTGTTGCCACCTTTATGGCCCCGGCATGTGCTTTCATGAAGGCGTCTGCTAACATAGCAAACGAATCAATAGAGTTTAGGGGCAAGTTGTGATACCAAATCATGGCTCCCTTTGACAAAGTTTCCCCAAATTTCTTCAACAATACCGATTCGATCTCATCATCAATTAAACTGATGGGTTTTAAATATCTTTACCTTATCCTTCTTATGTTTTGATGATCTAACACATTTACTCTAAAGAACTAGATAGAGAACCTGACCCAAGTGGTATACATTTTAATAGAATAATGTCCAGTCTGATCTCCAGCAAATTATTGAACAACCATAAGGAGGAACACAACAGAGACCTGGTGACCTGGTCCCTTAGGGTTCTCCGACTGCAGTACAAGTCAGTGACTGTCCGCAACTATTACCAAGAAGAACACAACAGGGACCTGGTCCCTTAAGGTTCTCTGACAGAAGTACAAGTCAACGGTAAAGCTGGAACGTAACAACAGAAAGTGACTCTTTCGCAACTGTTACAAAAGAGGAACACAATAGGGATATGGTCCCTTAGTATTCTCTGACAGAAGTGCAAGTCAACTATACAGTTGGAATGCAACTGCACAAAAGTGACTGTGCAGTAACAGTCACTTCTCATTGGGAAGAAGCTTGTATCAAGAGTTGACATCACTATCAATTATGAGATCTTTTGCAATATAACAACCTGGTACAAGGCACAAGATTCACTTGTGCATTCAGTGATATACTCTCAAGCATAACAGTGTTTATCCGGCATTGAAGTCACTGGTGTGTCAATAACAAGAAGACAACTCCACTAAGGATCGGTTTCTTAATGAGTTTATGTACATCCGTAGTTGAGTTGTAGTCTTGTTATTTGCTCTTCATTGTATTTCCTATTTTGCTTTCTTAGAAGCTTTGTCTTAAGAGAAAACCAAAAATCCGTAAACTTACGAGTTTATGTTGTGGCTAGGAATAGTCATAAGTTTAAAGCCTTTGTAACTAGGAGAGTTATAAAGTGGCTTGTGGTGAGAGCATCACTAGTTAATTGAAGTCTTTGTAATAAGTTTATTGTAAAGTGGCTTGTAATAGGGAGATTAGAAGTTAGTGAAGTTAAAATCCTACAAGAGTAGGTCGTGGGTTTTTGATCCCCTTGTGTGGGATTTTTCCAAAAATCCCATGTCTTCTATACTTTCAGTTTCTACAGCATTCTCAGTATTATCTCATATAGGACCAGGTGCTCTACAGTTTGATGGACTCATACAAACTAACAATTTGTATCAGAGCAGGTTCTTTCTAAAAGTTTAACACCTAGAAAGGATCTCAATGGCTGCTCCACCCAACTTTGAGGTACAGACCTCCCAGATTCAATGGTCAGTACTATGGCTGGTGAAAGACCCGAATGCATGATTTCATAATGGCAGAAGATTCAGAATTGTGGGGCATCATTTGTGATGGTTCACATGTTCCTATGAAGAAGCATGAAGAAACAAGATTAATGGTGCCGAAAGACAGAAAAGAGTACAACGACATTGACAGAAAAGTTATAGAAAAAAACTATCGTGCCAAGAAAATCCTGGTGTGTGGCATAGGACCTGATGAGTACAATAGAGTTTCAGCTCATGATACTGCCAAGAAAATATGTGAAGCATTGCAAATCGCACACGAAGGAACTAGTCAGGTTAAATAGTCCGAGATTGACATGCTCACCAAAGAGTATGAGCTCTTTAGGATGAAGGATGATGAGTCTATACAGGATATGCACACTAGATTCACGTCCATCATAAATGAGCTTCATTCACTTGGAGATGTTATTCCTAGAAACAAGCTTGTAAGAAAAATCCTCAGTGTTCTACCTAGCTCTTGGGAAAGTAAGGTAAATGCCATCACTAAAGCTAAAGATCTACAAACTCTAACCATGGATGATTTGATTGGTAATCTGAAGACATACTAGATGAAGAGAAAGCAGAGAGCCAAAGAAGGAAAAGAATCTGGTACTCAAGGCTGAAAGTAGTGACTCAAGTGATGAAGATAGTGATATGGCCTATCTTACTAAGAGATTTCAAATGATGGTTCGACGAAATGGTGGTATACCAAAGTGGGGCAGTTCAAGTAAAGCAAGGAACAACGATCTTTGTCACATATGTGGAAATCTAGGGCATTTCATCAAAGACTGCCTACTCATGAAATAGGAGCAATATAAACAAAATCCTGATAAAGCAGCAAAAAGGAACCTGGTTCCAGACAAACGATTCAATCAAAAAAGTGTTGCTGACAATATTGTTAAGCATGCTCTTGCTGCTTGGGGAGACTCCTCTAGTGAATCCGAAAGGGAACCAAATGTAGAAAATAGTTCCATGATGGTAGTGAAAACTGAAGCAACAAAGTATGATTCATTGTTCGCGGTTATGGCTCAGTCTGATGATGATGAAGATAATGAAGACGATGAGGTAAACTTCAGGGATGTTCAAAGAAATCTGAAATCCTACTATTCTAAGAACTAAGTTCGTTAGATAATGTCCTAATCGATGCCTATTATAGCCTTGTTAATGATAAGGGGATACTGACCATAGAACTAGGAGAAACAAGCAATCTAGGGATGATCTGGTGGTCTATGTAGTGGACCTAAATAAGACCATAGCTAATCTTGAAAAAGAGAAGGAAGCCTTGAATGAAAAAATAACTAGTGTGGAAGATGAGAGAGGCGACCTGATGGTAATAGTTGTTGATCTAAAGGAAACAATAGAAGGTCTTAGCAATGAGAAACACACCTTAGAAGGAAAAATTGCAACTACTGAGCAAGAGAGAGATGGCCTTTTAGTGATATGCACCGATCTAGAGGAAACCATTGAGGGACTCAATAGAGAACATAGGAATGTGAGTATTGGGAAAGGGAAGGAAGTAGCTAGTGAGACACGCATCAATCTTGAAAAGAAATTAACTGATGTGAAAACCAGTCTATGTAGTGAACTTGAGAAGAATCAGCAACTTCAAACTGAATTGGAGGAAGTAAGAATTGATCTTGAGAAATCTCTGAATTGGACCTGGTCCTCAGATGTTGTCACTGCCATGTATCTTAACAATAGTGGAAACAAGCAGGGCATCAGGTTCCAAAGGGAGAAAACTTCTTACAACCCTCACAACAAGTATGTCACTGTCCTTAATAACTGGTTATGTATCCAGTGTGGGAACAATGGGCACTTTAAAGAAAATTGCCAGGCTAGGGTTCAGTCTGCTCAGAAAAACAAAGTGTTTACTGATAAAAGACTCCTAACAAGGGGAAAGGTACCACTAGCAAGAAACAGATGTTGCCTGTATGGACTTGGAAAGCCCTTATTCATCCTTTCCATCATAACAAGGGACCCAAACTAGTTTGGGTTCCTAAATCTAACCTTTGATTTGCACATGCAGGGAACAATGAGAGGAAGCGGACTGCAATAGACTATGGACTGTGGATGCTCAAAGCACGTGACTGAAAGCATCATGAATTTCTCCTCATTGAAAGCCCTGTAGGAAGGGAATGTATCCTAAGAAAGGAAGGAGAGGGTACATTCTTGGTGAATGTAAAGTTGGAAAGGTTCTTTGGCACTCAGTTTGGAACGTGTACTATGTGAATTGCCTGAAGTACAGTCTCATGTGTGTCTCTCAAATTTGCGATAAAGGGAACAAAGTAGAGTTCTTGTCAAAAGAGTGCCTAGTTACCAATCTGGTGACTAGCAAAGTGGTCTTAGTGACCAAAAGTAACAAGAACATCCGCGTTGCTGACTTTGAATCTTTACAATATGGTGATATGAGATGCTTGAGAAGGACCTGGTTAGTGGTCTGTCAAATTCAAGATTCATTTGGACACTAGTTCTTAGAACAAAGGATGAGACTTTCAAAGTGTTTAGGGTCCTTGTCAAGAAAATTCAAGTAAAGACAAACTTGAAGGTAGTATCCTCACCAAAGCCTTGACGAGGGAACATTTTGGAAGAAACAATGTGAAGCTGGAGTTATTGAAATCTAAAGAAGAACCTAATTCTCCAATAATTGGATATGAAAAACACCTTCAGGTAAAATTGGCTAAAGTGTTTTCTGTCCAAGACTAACTCACATCGATACCGTTGCAGGTAAACACGCATGACGATCATAGAAGCTAAAAGTACAGTTATGAACTGCAAGAAATGAGCTGCTAAAACCTTTTTCAAAAAAAGTGTTCTGGCATTAGGTTCTTGTACCCCAGGTTAGTAGTAATGTGCTTCTTCTGCATACCTTCTCAAAAAATGTTAACAAAATTAACTCAACTGCCACATCATTCGACTTTTTAAAGTTTGCATGTCATGTCATGTCTTGTCTTTCAAATCCCTTCATCCCCTTTGCAAGGTAACGTTTTCCGACAAACCTACCGCCGTTTTTAGAACCCGTTTCTCTCTCTCCTCTCATCATTAGCGCTTCTTCTAATAAAACTTTTTCTCTCTCTCTCTTATAGTAGGTCATGAACCTTCATCTCTTCTATATATTTGTGATTCTCTCTTCATCTCTCTCCCCCACTCTACTTGCCTACCAAATGCTCCTATAATGGAAATCAAATGATCGCCCTCTTCTCCCACCATTTATACCACTCCCACTTTCCTATCATCTTTAGAATCAATTCCAGAGATTCACTATTCCACTCCTTCCAATATTACTGTATCTCAACCTGGTTCTTCCTCATTTCCTACAGTCTTCCCTTTTCTGATAAACCCTGTTTTTCTTCCATATTTTGAAAACCCTATGTATCGTCATTCCTCTAATCTCATCAAAGAACACTTAGGAGGTCTTACCTCTCAAGTGTTGGAAGTCTCTAAGGATGATCCTGATCAATATTTAAACTCCTCCATTCTAGACTTAGCGACTCTCTCAGAGTCACCATAAAAGGAAGAAGCACATAACATCATGGCTATCACTGCTGAGAGTTTGATGAATGAAGGAGCGTATCTTTCCTCTGAGTATCAAGTGGAAGAAATTCCATTCCTAGGAGATGTAAGAACTACAGTATTCCTCGAGTTTTTAGCTCATAAGACGTTCCCAGAAAAACCTTCTGAAGAACCTGATTCTCTTCCATACAAGCCCACTCCTGCACCTCCTAATCATCCTAAGCTCTTAGAATCCTCCCTCCAGTCAACCACTATGAGGTCTCGGCAGAAAAAGGGGTTCAAGCCTACATTGCAGACAAGCAGAAGGAGTGTCAAGTCAAGGAAAAAGAGGTTAATGAATCAAAGGGAAAGTGTCAGTGACAAGAGTGTTCCAGTAGGTGTGGTTGATAAGCATGCTCTAAAGAAACCTGGTTCCTTAGTGAAACAATCAATAAAAGCTCAAAAGTCATTGGATAAGGCTTCTGGTGAAGCGGTTGAGAAATAAAATGGTGCATTCGTGAAGGGCAACAACAAGACTAAGAAGAGTCCGGTTGAGCAAGCCATGTCTGAAGATGATGTTGTGGGGGTAGGAAGTTGGAAAGGAAAAGATGGTCAAGGATCTAGCAAACAAAAACGGGAAACTATACGAGAACCTGGTTCTCTGAGGACCACTCCAAGTGACAATGGTCTTAGGCAGGAGAGACTAGGGGTGTGCATTCGAATCGATTTATCGATAAATCGAATCGATTATTTGTTATCGATTTATAGATATCGGTTTATCAATTTATCGATTTCAATTTTGAAATTGTCCTTATTGAGTTATCGATTTCGATTTTGTCCTCTTTGATTATCGATTTATCGATAAACCGATAAGAAATACTAAAAAAATTAATTTTTTAAATTTTTTTTACCCTTATTCTATTATACCCTTGCCTTTACCCGAAGTCCCTAACCCTATTATTTTATCTACTACATTTAAGGAATGATCATATTTAAAGCTCAAGGGAATGAAGTTCAAATTAATGGAAAATAGAATTAGCCATTAGCCGTGATGATGTATTTTTATTTTTTTTATACCGTTGGAGTATTGGTGGCATACATTTGATCCCTTACTTTAGTTTCGTTGCATGTGCTTGTTGACACAATTTTTATATTATAAACGGTGTTCGTCTTATTTTAGCTTCTTTTGGTCCATATTAGTTAGGCGTGTTTATAGCGATATACTTTCTATGGAATCCCGCAAATTTTCTTATTGGTGTAATCGATAATTGAATCGATAAGCCCCAAAAATCAATAAATCAAAATCAAAAAAATTGAAACCTTATTGAAACGATAACGATAAGCATATGTACAAATCGATAATCGATAAGTAATTATCGATAAGGGTCAAAATCGAATGCACACCCCTAAGAGAGACTATGAACTCAGAAAGTCTTGTGGGGTACATTTGACCCAGCAATTTCTGAAATGGCTGGCATGAGACAAATTCTGGAGATTGTGCAATTTCAACAATGGGAACACTTGTTTGAAGGAAGCATGCCTCTGGTATACGAAGATGCAGTGCAAACGTTCTACACATCTCTCTTCACCGTTGAGGGGGACCACATTTGTGCGTTAGTAAATGAAGTAGACATTGTACTCGATGCTTCAGCATTGGGAAAGGTTCTTAGAATCCCATGTGAAGGAATGTCCTCAGTCAAAGGTATCTGTGGTGTCAACTTTAGGAGTGCCGTCATGAAAGAGCAAGCTATTCAACAGGGGGAACAAGTGCATAAGAAGGTATTACTTCCTGAGTATTAGCTTCTCTTTGAACTGGTCAATAAGGTGCTCTTACCTCGTTCTGAGAGGCTATCTATTGCTACAAGTCAGATATGGTCTTAATGGAAGCGCTTGATGAGTTTGTCCCAAACAATCTGCCATCAATCATGATAGACCATATGCAAAAGGTGGCAAACTTTAAAGGTGGGAATAATGGGCTGCCATATGGCTTTCTCTTCACTTAGGTGTTCAAATTCTACAAGGTCCCCTTGGGGAATCCCAGAGTGGGCACACGCAAGCAAACCTTCTCTAAGACCACTTTAGAAGAATGTGAATACGTAGAAAGAGTTAGTGGAAGCATCTCGACCATTTCTCAGCTGATCAACGCTCAAAATGTAGCTTCTTAAGAGATCAGAAGGTTGCGGACTCAAAATGCCATACTGGAAACTCAGCCAAGTCAAGCAGTTAAAGGACCTGATTCTGTTAATGAAAAAGTTGCCCGACTGACAAAGGAAAATGGTAAACTTCGGGCATAAGTGCTTGAAGAACAATTGTCTGCAAATGCTCAACTGGACCTGGTTCTCAAAACCATTGTTG
>MU713657.1:25130-36246 GCA_026770625.1 Nicotiana glauca | reverse complement strand
ACTTTTTTCTGCTTCTCCAAAACTGCTTCTGCTTCTCCTCAAAAGCACTTTTTTTCCTTCCAGAAACTTGGCCAAACACCTCAATTTTTGGCCAAAAGTGCTTTTGGCAAAAAAAAAAGAAGCACTTTTGGCCAAAAATAAGCTTGGCCAAACAGGCTATTAGTAGTAAATGTGGTTCAAAAGTTACTTTAAGTCACGGATACAAACCCCAACTATAACATTCTCTATTATTTGTTTGAATTGAAGGATAGTCTCGGAATAACGCTATAGGTTTTCTCCATGAGACCTATAGGTTACGGGTTCGAGTCGTGAAAGCAGCTACTAATGTTTGCATTAGGTTAGGCTATCTACATCACACCCCTTGAGGTATGCCCCTTTCCCAAACCCTGCGGGAACGCAGGATGCCTAGTGCACCAGGTTGTCCTGTATTATTTGTTTGAATCACCTTGTAAAAAATTATGGCTTCGCTATTACACGTAAGCAGGCCCTAATCAAACTTGATTAGAGCAATGTAAAAAGCAGATAACGGAATCAACTCTATTCATACAAATAACTCATCAAACTTGCTGACAAAGTTAAATACAAATAATGGAATTCACTTCATTTCATATCATACCTGTAAGGTACATTACAGTGTCATGTTGCTCTAACTAATAGCAATCATATGACATGAATGCAGCTCCTCACAGCCTTCTTTTCTTGTACATAACCTAGTACTTGATATGTGATCTTGTAAGTCATAAAAAAGGACAGACCGATGCGCTAAGCTCCCGCTATGCGCGGGGTCTAGGAAAGGGCCGGACCACAAGAGTCTATTGTACGCGGTCTTACAAATATCAAGAATTCAAGAGGACTTCACTGTGCACATGACCATCTTCCATTCGAATCCATGACTTTAAAGAAAATGGTTGTTGTGTTATCTCCAAAATCCTAGCTCCTCTTGGCCAGTTTCCATACCCTCCATAACCCGAGTGGCGAGCGTAGCATAACCACAGCTTCTTGTATGGGCAACACCAGTCCAATCCATGGTTATGACCTACAAAAACAGCCTGCCACAATCCAGAAAATCACTAAGATTCTAATTTTACTGATAGAAACAGAACTACTGCAACATTGTTCTTGTTATTTCTTGACAGCAATAACTCTGGGAGTACTTTGCTGTAAATATCTTTCTTGCCAAAATTTCATCGTAAACAGAGGCAATGAATAAGTAAAATTTGTAGCTTTGATACAACATGATGTAAATGCCAACACAGGTGAACATTAGTGTGAACAAAATCCTTTTGTTCCTTTATTGATATCTTTTTTACAAGACTCACCGGGAGTAATTAGTGTTAACAATGGAATGCATTCATCTATGCTTTTAAAAATCTGCAATCCATGTAAAGAATCTTTTCTATGCACTATTCGGCAAGATGAAAGCTTATGAGTTTAACTCTACAACAACAACTGCTGCAGCTCAATCCCAAGCACGGATCGGCTATATGAATCTTTACTAATCTTTACTGTCTATGTCGCTCGAATTAAACACATTTTAGTCCAATATTATAAGAAATAGAAACAAAAAAGTACTAGAAGTTCTTTAAATTTACTACTGACGTATAACTCTCTTAAATGACGTAAAAAACATTGGATCAAGAGTAACTGTATTAATATGTCTAAAACTTAATTCTGATTCTACGCGCCTATCTTATCCAAGTTATAAGCCCGGTCCTGATTGTTCAAGATTATTCAACAGGTATGCATAGATGCCCAAAGTCTTTCACCAGGGAAAAAAGAGACAGAGTTCGGGTGCAAAGAATTAAAATTTAGAAGATGGAAAACTGAGGTCTGCAGTCCTTTACCTTCACAGAAGACCTTCCTTCAAGAAGCTCCATCATTCCCATTTCAGCTCCTTGAGCAGCGACTTCCTCCATAAACAGCGATCCAACACAATTCCCGTGTGCATCAGACCTTGCAACCTCCTTATAAGCTTGGCTTGGTATATGCCAAAATATTATCTCAGGCACCCTGTTCAATATCTCTTTACGTTTAATTTCACACAAAATGAGCAAAGTATCATATAAACATTCTTTTAATTTATAGCATTGAAATTATAAACAAAAAGAGCAAATTGCTGCCCACTCCGCGTGCTTTCTGCTGCCTTTGCTTCTACTTCTATAGATAACATCCAAAAGAGCGTCAAAATTATACAATACTTAACTTCTTCTTTTTTGGCGTCAATGAAATGGATTGGGTTATTACTAAACTCTAATTCAGTCCAATGTGCATAGTGTACACTTGTTCTCTAGCCACAACCTCTCTGCCCTTCCAGGGGTAAAGGTAAGGCTGCGTACATCTTACACTCCCCAGACCCCACTTGTGGGTAACTACTGGGTTTTTTTTTGTTGTTGTTGTTGTTGTGCATAGCGTAGACTTGTAGAATGGAAAATTCAAACACAAAATGTAGAGGTTAACACTCAAATACCTTGAGTTAGGATTGATCTCTTGAGACGTGCGATTGAACCATTCTGCTTGGACATTTGATATAACCTCAGGGTATGAACCACCACCGGAATCTAAGAAATACATGTATGCTATGACTGATTCAGGGTTATTTGCAGATGAAAGTTTAAGGACATAGTTGGAAACACTTGGCCACAAATCTTTAGGACCGAATTTCGAGTAAGATAATTTATTCATCTCTAGTTCATTCATCATCAGCTCCGTTCGCGTTGTGCCCTCGAAGCTGCAATCACCTGACACAGAAAATTTCCTGGATTGAGATATTTTCTTCAAAATCAAATCTTACCAGCAAGAAGCATTAGCATTTCTTTCAATCAAATCCACTTGGTCCATCATTCTTAAGGGGAAAGAGAAAATGTGCATGTCAAAATTCAAGGTTATGCGCAATAACATATGAATAACACTGGAATCTGAGACGACAGTTTAAGAAATAGTCGGAAACACTTGGACACAGATCTTTAGGACCAAATTTTGAGTAGGAAAAATGTGCTCATCTCCTGTTCGTTCGATATCAGTTCCAAAAACTTAGTACTCCCGAAGCTCAAGCATTCACCTACTAATAATCCTACCAACTAGAAGCATTAGCATTTCTTTCGATCAAAATGGAAAACCGCTGAAAGACAATTTCGAGCAAATATGAAAATAAAGATTCTTCAATTGGCTCATTAAGCCGTCCAGATAAATATGAATTTCTTGTCAGTTACAAACCCCAGGAATGGCCAAAATTACCAGAAAAATTCACTCCAAGCCGGGAGGATAGTGAAACCATACCCAAACCCAAATCACCATCAGCTCATACCCCAGAAGCCAAAATCTCTTCGAGAATCAGCGAGAATATTATCCTTTCCTTTCAGGTGCCTGACTTGAAACTTGTACGGAGAGAACCATTCAGCCCACCTGAGAATCTGAGGATTGGGAATATTTTTTGTATTTATCTGAATCATCTTTGGGAAGGTCTTCATATCCATAAGAAATTCTGTATGAATAAGGAAGAAATTGAATTTCTTGATTCCATTATTTACTGCAAGAATTTCCTTGAAAGTGTAGTGATAATGTTGCCCGGCCTCTTTGAACACGTCAAGAATCAAGTTCACACACTATATAACCTTGCACAAGACAACTGTTATTCAAGTTTTATCAATATATGAAACAAAAAATCAGCTTATTTTACAAAGGTTTCAGTCTGCAAGACCACTTCTTCAAGTAGTATCCGACATTTTAGTCTAATCCCCCTCATCCATAAGTTCTCTTTGTCTGAAACCAGAGCCTCTAGAAGAAAAAAGGACAGCCCAGTGCACTAAGCTCCCGTTATGCGCGGAGTTCGGGGTAGAGCCGGACTACAAAGGTCTATTGTACGCAACCTTATCATGCATTTCTACAAAGGCTGTTTCCACGGCTTGAATTCGTGACCTCCTGGTCATATGGCAGCGACTTACTCCCTTCAAACTTGCCTCTAGAAGAGAAACATAATGCTGTGAACTGACCCTTCGAGCGATAAAAAGGTCATTTCATAAACAAAGTAAGGATTTTATCCTCTTGCATCTCTATCTACTTTTGCCAAGTCAGAGAAAAGTAACTTTTAAAAGATACATTCTATTTACAAAATAGCAATCAACTGAAATCAGCTCATCGTCGCACCTTCAGATTCAGGAGGGTGGGAAACGTTCACTCGACAATGAAGAGGAGGAATGCTAGTGGATGAAAACCACTCCATTGGCCACTCAAAGTACATATCATCATGGTTTCCGAACACGCTAGCCCATGGAATTCTCCTATCTCTGGTTGGAGAGATAGCTTGATCCCAATATAAACTTGCATTTTTTATTGGTATATTGTTGGCCGTAACGATATCGCCAAGATAAACTACAAAGTCTGCCACAAAATTCTTGAATTAGACAAGAGTTCAGAGAACATACTGTTTAATGAAGAACATTTTAACTCCAAATTTAAGCTTATAACTAATAATTTTACACAACTTTCAATATAAAAAATCCAAAATTTAAGTATCTCCCTCTCACACAACATAAACACACAAAAATATACTCTCTTAGTTCCATTTTGTATGACAATTTTTTTCCTTTTAGATTGTTCCAAAAAAAAAAAAAAAAAATCTATATTCTTATTTTGCCTTTAATGACTTATTTACATGTGCAGTCCTTTAGGGCGATACCCTTTCCCGGATCCTACGTGAAAGCGGAATACCTTCTGCATCGGGCTCTAGGGGTGAAGGGAGAGTAGAAGCTAAAGTTCGGTTGAACTAGGAGCTTTGGTCCAAATTATATACTCCGTCCGGTTCAAAATAAGTGATTTTTTGGCATTTTTCTTATGGTCCAAAATAAGTAATTTTTTCAGATTTCAAGAATAAATTAATTATTTTTTTCCCTACATTGTCCTTGGAGTAAATAGTATTGGAATATGTGTTAGGAGTGTTTATGTGAGATAGTAAAGGTTAATATAGTTAATTTCATTACTAATTAATGATAAAAGGTGAATTTCTTAATCTGTATGAAAACGCTCAAAACATCACTTATTTTGGACCGGAGAGAGTATTTGTCTTCAAAATTCATTGAATGCGTACAAATTATTTATTTAGAACTCAATAACTTAAAAGATTTAGAATTTCAAACCCATAAGTTACAAATCCTGATTACGCATGTGCCAGGCAGCCCTTTAAATTTCAAATGTCAGCGCCTTTTTTTTTTAAATTCCGTGCTCAATCAAATACTTCCTCCGTTTCAATTTATGGGATCCCATTTGACTGGGTACGGAGTTTAAGAAAAGAGAGAAGACTTTTGAACTTGTGGTATAAAATGAAGCACATATATTTTGTGTGGCTATAAATCAGTGCATAAAGATAAATTGTTTCCAAACAGGGAAAGAGATCATTCTTTTTGCTACGGACTAAAAAGGAAATAGATTCACATTAAATTGAAACGGAGGAAGTATATTTCATGTAAAACTAAACGGAGGGAGTAACTTTATAACTGTCAACAACAACAACAACAACACACGGGAGATGATACTGTGTACGCAGACAGCAGACTTTATCCACTGTTTCCAAAAGATTTTCGGCCCAAGAACGTTAAAAATGGCGCTAACTGTATAACTGTATTAAACACAAAACTTAAAACACACTGCGGATATATATCACCTGGGTGTTCTTGATCAAGCACAGTAGACATAGCTTTAATGGAGTTCACATCTTGACGTGGGCCCCAATCCGTCCACGCGTCCTCTCCAAAATGCAAGTCAGCAAAAAGAACAATCTTAAACGATGAAGAACCCGGCTTTACATGTAGAGTAGTATTATCTGAATGGACGGTCAGGATTAATCGGAGAATCAGAGAGATTAAGAAGACGATGGATATATGAAATGGAAGAGACATAACCGGCAATGTGGAAGGAATTGATAATTAGCCGTTAGTTACAAGAGATATAATTTATAGGTGGAATTGTATAATTACCTTTCACTATAGTTTCGATTTAAATTATTACTTTATCTGCGTTAAATTACGTGATACACTTTCCTTTATTCCCTCCCAAATTTTAATTCTACACTTAAAATTAATTAATTTAATTTTTTTCATACACTAATGGAAATTTATAACTTTCTTTAAACTACCAATTTTAATTTTTTTTCCCCTTAAATTCTATATTCAATTAAATTATGATCATAATTGCATTGAAGCACAGAAGAATATCATTTTGAGTAGTTGTGCCGTTTTCTGTCTGCATTTGACACGTGCAGTCGCATGAGCATATTGCTCAACGACAAAGGAATATGCTAATTAGCCTTAAAAATGACTAAAGTTGCATAAAATTTTAATTTACGGCCATGTTTTCAATATTAGCGTTCAAATTGTCTATTTGCAAATGGGTCAAAGAAATAGACATTTGCGTTTTTAGGGAAATTACCAGCTATTTCCATTTATAAGTAGCTCACTATAAAAATTATCTAATTGATACAATATTATTAATATTAGTCAAATTAGCCAATTAGCTATTTGTAGTAAAAAAAAATATCAATTTTTTTCTTTATTTTGAGTGGGTGTTATTAGAATAGATTGTGCACAACTTAAGGAGCTTGAATCTCAGTTTTAGGATGATTTGGTGAAGTTTTGAGGTGGTTTGAATTAAAAATTCGAAATAAAAGCTAAACATGAAAAAAAATGATATGTGTATCACATTGTGTATTATTTGTGTATCACATATATATCATATTTGTATCAATTGTGTATTATATGTATACTTGTGTGTGAGATACATGCGTGATACATGTGTTACAGAAGACTTTTTTGAACTCGATTTAATTACGAATTTTGATACAAAACCAGTCCAAATCACCTCAAATCTTCCTCAAATTTTGTATATTGACTTATCTATATATTTTCAATGAATTTCAACTATACCCATTGAAAAAGTTCTTTTTTTTTATTTAGATTTTTAGAATATTGTATAGGTTTTTGTATTTCATCACCTTATTTGCTACCCCGTCTATGAAATTTTCTTTCCGTCTTGTATTTAATGTTGCTAATCACGCTTAAAAATATGGAAGGTGATTTTTGCATGTGATTCTTTGAGAGAAAGCACCTTATTATTGGGTTGTTCAATTTTTGTTGGCTAGTTTTGGTAAGTCTATAACTAATACTAGAGGTTAGTAAGTTGAGATTTATTTGGAACATTTGTGTAAGTTTTCCTTGTTTTTATTTCAGCAAGAGGGAATTCAAGGACATCTCAAACTATCTAGTTTGTGATGACGGCACCAGAAGGATTTATGTATAGTTTGTTGTCAATTAAGGAACACGATATATCAATTTATTTATTAATAAAAGCGGATACTTAACAATTGGCAAAGAAGCATACCGGGGCGTAGGAAACACATGAGTATGACTCTGATTCGGAGATGGATTCAGAAATTCAATTTTATGGGTTCACCTTTTAAGATTCTTAGAAGTCGTTTAGTGAGTTCGGAACCAAAATATGTAGAAAAAAAATATGGTGACCATTTTATATATAATGCCATTTTAAAGGGCGCTATACTTAACTAGGCAAACTATACCTTAACGACTGTTTGCCCAGTTAAATATAGCGCTCTTTTGTCACGACCCAAGTTCTCCCTCCGCGAACTACCGTAACGACACCTAGTCTCTACAACTAGGTAAGCCTAACAATATACGAAAAATGAATTAAAAGATACAAAACTAGCCAACTAACAGGTAAATATATTAAAAGAGTTTAAAATGCCGCTTGGCATATACAATAATAACACTCTCGACTGAACATAGCACTCCCAAAACCCGTAATCTCATGAATCACAAGCTAAACAAATACATAATGTTCTAACTCCAAAAGTCTAAATAAATAAAAATACAAGAAGTCTATAATTGAAGGAAGAATAGAGGGACTTCTAGGTCTGCGGACGCGGCAGATATACCTCGAAATCTCTAGATCACCTCGCCTCGCCTCGCCTCACAGATAGTATGGTTGAGCAGAAGAACCTGGATCTGCACACGAAAACATGTGCATGAAAAGGCATGAGTACACCACAGCGGTACCCAGTAAGTGCCAAGCCTAACCTCGGTCGAGTAGTGACGAGGAAAGGTCAGGGCCCTACTAGGTATGTATATATATAACATGGTAAAGCTGTGTGAAATATGACAGTATAATTAAAATACTAACAGTCAACAAGAAATGAAATCACAAAAAGAAATGACTCAGTACACAAAGATAGCAACATGGGATCTCCAAAGATAACGTCCCATAGTCCCAAATATAAATGTGCAAGGGGATCTCCTGGAATACCGTAGTCCTAAAGTAAATATGCAGTACAGGGGGATCTCCCAGGATAACATCACGTAGTCCCAAATATAAATGTACAGGGGGATCACCCAGAATACCGTTTTGTAGTCCCAAAGTAAACACACAACTAAATCGAAATACACATCAGTCTCAAAGAGGAAATCTACAGTTCTATTCAAGTCTGTATCAAATAAACAGGTAATTTCTACCCTAAACATGCTAAACATACCAACCAATATTTAGGGTAGAAATTACCTGTTTATTTGATACAGACTTGAATAGAACTGTAAATTTCCTCCTTGAGACTAGTTTGTATTTCGATTTGGTTGTGTGCTTACTTTGGGACTACGAAATGGTATTCCAGGAGATCCCCCTACACATTTATATTTGGGACTATGGGACGTTATCCTGGGAGATCCCCTGTACTGCATATTTACTTAACTACGGTATTCTGGGAGATCCCCCTTTTCGCGGCCCCTTTTTCCTTCGCGGAGTCCGGGTTTCAAAATTTATGGGGGAACAACTCGTTTCCTTTTAGGAATTGAGTATTTGAAGAGTCGTCACCTTACGGATTAAGATGCATTAGGGCATCTAGAGTAATTAACTCATGTAACTAGTTTGTATTACCAGAAATTAGGGTAAGAGCTCAAAATAACCTTGAAGGGAAGGTGTTAGGCACCCCTCGAGGTCCACAACGGTGGGTCCTAGCCGAACTTAGTTATGTGAATTAGTCATTTAACAAGTAAGCGGTCTAAACACACATTTGCTAATAAAGTTAGTTTACATTGTCTCAAATCAATAAAGTTTAGATGGTCTAAGCACACGTAAATTAAGGATATTTGAGCAGTCCAAGCATACGTACATAAACCGAGGAAGTTTAGGCAGTCTAAGCACACATCTGTGAATTGGGAAAGGGAAGTCCTAAGTTTATTAGCCTATAGTATCAATCTGTGCAATGCTCGGTAATCCTCCTTAACTAGAGGGGATACACGTGACATTAGCGCCCCATTACCCTCCCCTTAATAGTTATATAAGTGAGTTTAGTTAACGAACTCTAAGCGTGCTTTACCTGTCCCTTCCTTGTGGTCCGAAGACGTTTATGACCTCTATACTTAGGCAGTTCTAGACACTCCTAAGGTATTTAAAAGGTAAAATCTAAGCGACAACAAAGAACACATAGGACTATCAAATAGGGAAACAATTAAGGGCTCATGTTTGCCTCTACACATAAACAGATACATAGCACGTCTCAAACAACTGATTTTGAAAAAATTCAGAAAAAGCCTTAAAATATGATATCTAGATGAACATCACAGATACAGAATATGCAACATTTGTTTAAGAGCGAAGTGGCAAAACTCTAATTAGTTTGCCTATTGATTTTCTTGCCTGTTAAACCTGGACAATTTCACACATAAGCAGAACTTGATTTCACAGTTATTTAATTGCCTAAGGCTTGCCTAGGCGTGGTTCTGTATGCAGTTATAATCTGGGAACTAATTAAACAATTTGAAGTTATTTAGTCCTATAGGCATGCTGATCTAAGTGATTAATATTACAAAACTGATTTTATGCATGTTTACACTAGTATATGATATCTATGTGTTGGACTGTTTTTAAAACCTTTTATAGACAGTTATTCATTCAAACGACGTAGGCATGGTTTTTAGAGACCAATGAAACAAAGTCCTAAATCAGGATTTCTAATGCACATAGAGATGATCATTTTTATTAAGCAGTTTAATGACATGATTTCCAGGTGCTAATGACTTATGCAGAGTCAGAGAAAGAAGTGATGAACTTATAACATGTTTCTATGCAAAATATAAACGTGAGTGCCCTAAGGCATGCTTTCTAATGCAAATATTATAGACTTATGACATGTTTGATGCAAGTAACATGGCGTATGGGCCTAAATCATGATTTCTATCATGACATAAACTCGAAGCAGGATTGCTGAATATACATATAAACTAAGAGCATGATTTCCACTCTGCATCAACCTAAAGCATAGTATCTACCCAGTTTTCCCACAAATATCACATAAGAACCCTCCTCTTTTTACTAATCACCCCAACATCTATTTACAAATAATATTATTACAGACCAGGATCAAATGAATTAAATAAGTAAATAAATCTATATTATAGAGGGCCTAAATCAAGACCAAAGTAAACCTGGGAATGCCAGGCCTTCAAAAGAATCTCAGAAGCAAAAGATCTCATAGCCAATAATGTGTGCTTTGGTGTGTCAGAGTTTCCTAAGGACCTCAAGGATCCCGGACAGTGCTCACACCAAGACCATTTCTCAAATGGGGATCAGTTATATGCAGTGTGGAAGGGTCAACCATGGTATGCCAGAGTTCTGAGAGATATCAAGGATCCCTAAGCAGTACACATACCAGAGGGGCAGAACTTAATAATCTAGGAGTAGACTTAGTAAAACAACTTAGAGGTGAAAAGATTCAGAAATAGTTTTTAAAGATACTGGGAGTTTTTTTAGAAGACTACTAGGAGTAAGTAACAGTTTTGAAATCATTTTGAGGAAAGCATACTCAACAAACAATCCAATTAATCATAGAGTACTCAGATTTCCTTAGCAAACAGACTTACAAACAAGGGGTGAAGGGGATTGGGAACACATGGGGTTGAAACCACATAAACAGGGAAAACATTTGGTACAAAAAAGGTACAGAACCACTATGAGTCGACTGAATCAAGTTAATCATGGTAATAGACAGTTAAGACATAGAGAATGAATGTAACAGGATCATGTTAAAGCCATAGATGTGTTGAACATAATTGAACATACA